>APFE030695438.1:85325-110744 GCA_000404065.3 Pinus taeda | reverse complement strand
CATTTTTTTAACATTATTTTCTTTTTCTTACACTTAAAAATGGGTGAGAGAGATGAGAGGAGAGTGGGGGCAAGGGAGAAAGTGAGAGAGGGATAAAAAGATAAGGGAGAAGAAATAAAGAGAGAAGGGAGGAAGAGAGAAAGGGGGAGGGATGGAAGAAAGAAAGGGGGAGGGATAAAGGGGAGGAGGGAAAGAGAAAAGGGGGTGGAGAGAGAGGGAGAAAGAGAGAAAATGATAGAGAGAGAAAAAATGGGGGAGAGAGGGAGAAAATGATATATAGGGAAAATGGGGGAGAGAGAAAGGGCAAGGAGAGAGGGAAGGAGGTTGATGGGGAGGGAGTGAGCAAGGGAGAAAGCAAGAATGTTGGGAGAGAGAGAAAGGTGGAGAGAGAGGGGGAGGGATGCATTGAGAGAGAGATGGGGTGGAGAGAGGGAGAAAGGGAAAAAAATGATAGAGAGAGAAAAATGGGGGAGAGAGAGAGGGCAAGGAGAGAGGGAAGGAGGGTGATGGGGAGAGAGTGAGCAAGAATGTTGGGAGAGAGAGGGAGGGGTGCATTGAGAGAGAGAGAGATGAGGGGTGTGGGAGAGAGGGGGAGGTAGAGGGAAACAGAGAGAGAAAAGGGGGTGGGCAGAGAGAGAGAGAGAGGGGGGATAGGGAGAGAGCGGGTGAGAGGTGGAGCGTGAGGGAGAGATTGGGAAAACATGGATGAGAGAGCTTGGGATGACTAGTGTACATGTGTGTGCACGCTTGAGAGAGAGATAGAGAGGGAGGGAGGGAAGGAGAAGTAGAAATAACATGTGATGGAGAGGATAGGGAGACAAAGAGAGACACAATGTTAGAGAGGGGGGGAGAGAGAGTGATAGGAAAAGTCAGAGAGGGAGAGGAAGTGAGAGTGGGAGAGACAATGAGAGAGGGGATATAATAGAGAGAGTGTGGGAGAGGGAGAGACAGAGAGAATGAGAGCGAGAGTGGGAGACAGAGGGAGGAAGGGGGAGGTGGAGGGTGTCATAGAATGAAAAGGAGAGTGAGAAAGGGGAGGTGGGAGAAATAAAATGTGTGTGTGAGAGAGAGAGAAAAAGGGAGAGGGAGCAATAAGGATTGTGAGGGAGAGGGATACATAGAGGGAGGGTAAGGAGTGGGATAAGGGGAGGGAGAGTAGGGGGACTTGAAGACAAAAAGGGCGAGAGAGAGAGACTGATAGGGAAAGGGAGAGAGGGAGAAGAAAAGGGAGAGGGAGTGGGAGCAAGAGAGAGAGAAGGAGGTTGTGTGTGTGTGAAAGAGAGAGTGAGAGAGAGAGAATGGATGGGGGGAGAAAGGGGGCTAGAAATAGAGGGATATAGGGTATGATATGGAGTGAGAGGGAGAGTGGGAGGGGGGAAGAAAGTGGGAGGAAGGAAGCGTGCGGGAGAGTGTGGTAGGGAGGGATAGAGAGAGAGAGAGAGAGAGAGAGAGAGAGAGAGAGACGAGGAAGGATGGGAGAGTGCGGGGTGGAGAGAGAAGAGTTGGAGAGAAGTGGGGGGCAAGAGATGAGAGATGAGAAGGATGGAGATTGGGGGTAGAGAGAGAGAGTTGGAGAGAGTTGGGGGCAAAGAGAGAGAGGGAGAGAATGTGGGGTAGGAGGAGGGATAAAGGAAGGAGAGAAAGAGAGAGAGAGGGAGGAAGAGGAGGAAGAGAAGAGGAGAGGGTGAGTGGGCAAAGAGAGAGAGCGAGAGGAGAGAGGGAGGAGAGGAGGGAGAGAGGAGGTGAGGCGGGCAAAAGAAGAGAGGCGGAAAGAGAGGAGGGGGAGGAGGAGAAGTGAGAGAGAGAAGAAGTGGAGGGGGGACGAGGAGGGAGGGAAGGAGGGGAGGATAGGTAGAGAGGAGAAACAAAAGAGGAGTGAAAGGGGGCTAAGAGAGAGGTGGAGGGGTGAGAGAGAGAGGAGAGAGTGAGAGGAAGTTAGAGAGAGAATAGAGAGCGAGGGGGGTATGAGGGAGAGAGGAGAAGGAGAGAGGATAGATAAGTGGGGGGCGGGGGGGAGAGAGTGAGGGAATAGGGAAAGTGGGGAGAGTGGGGGGGGGGAGAGGGAGAGCGATAGGAGAGTGGGAGAGAGTGGGGGGAGAGAGAGAGAGAGAGAGAGAGAGACGAGAGAGGAGAGAGAGGATGGGACAGATGGGGGGGGGAGAGGAGAGAGAGGATGGGACAGATGGGAGGAGAGAGAGTGAGCAACTAAGAGAGGGAGAACAACGAGGGAGAGGTGGAGAGGGATAGAGTGAACGAGGGAGAGAGACAAGGGGGTGGAGAGAGAGGGAGAAAGGGAGAAAATGATCAAGAGACCAAAAATGGTTGGGAGAGAGAGGTAGTGGGGGAGGGGAAGGAGGGAAAGAGGGAAGGAGGGTGATGGGGAGAGAGTGAGAAGGTTGGGAGAGAGAGAAATGGGGGGGAGAGAGAGGTAGAGAGAGAGCAAGGGAGGGTGAGAGAAAGAAAGGGTGACAAAGGGAGAGGGAAGGAGAGAAATAAGTGGAGGGAGGTAGAGGGAGAGAAAGTGAGGGTGAGATATCGAGGTAGAGAAGTGTAGAGGGAGGGAGATGGAAGAAAGGTGGGTGATCGAGAGGGAGAGAGGAACTAAGGGAGAGGGATAGGGAAAGAGAGAGAAAGGGAGGGTGAGTGAGAGAGGTAGAGAGAGAAGGAGATAAAGAAAGAGGGAAGGAGGGAGAGGGAAGAAAAGGGAGAGAGAAGGGAGTTAGACGGAGAAAGAGTGAGGATGAGATATCGAGGGAGGGAGAGAAAGACAGTGAGCGAGGGAGAGCGAGAGAGAGATAGAGAAATGGGGGGGGAGAGAAGAAGAGAGTGCAAGAGTGAGAGAGTGAGGGAGGGTGTGTGTTTGTGGGAGAGAGAGAGAGAGAGCATGAGTGGAGAGGGAGAGGGTTTGAAGGGAAGGTAGGTATATGGAGAGAGAATCAAGGAGGGAGGGAAAGAGAGCAAGGTGGGGAGAGAGGGAAAGGGAGGGTGAGAGAGATAGGGAGAGAAAGAAAGTGTGACAAAGAAAGAGGGAAGGAGAGTTAAAAGGGGATGGAGTTAGAGGGAGAGAAAGTGAGGGAGGGAGGTGAAGAGGGAGTGAAAGAATGAGGTAGGGAGAGGGAGGAAAGGAGTGTTATGTGGATAGAATGAGCAAGGGAGAGTGAAAGAGGTTGGGAGAGAGGGAGGAATTGAGGGAGAAGGAGAGAGAAAGAAAGAGAAGGGAGGGCGAATGAGAGAGGGAGAGAGGTAGGGAGGGAAAGAGAGAAAGTGAGGGAGAGGAAGAGAGCAAGTTAGAGTGGGAGAGATATAAAGAGAGAGATGGGGAGAGGGAGTGAATGGAAGGGAGGTAGTTGGAGAGAGAATCAAGAAGGGAGGGAAAGAGAGGTAGAGAGGAAGAGAAATAGATGAAGGTAGAGTACGAGAGAGTTAAAGATATAGAGGCAGGGGGAGAGAAATAGGAAGAGAAAGACAATGAGCAAGGTAGAGCGATTGAGAGATAGAGAAAGGGGGGGTGCGAGGGAGAGAGTGCAAGAGCGAGAGAACGAGGGAGAGAGAGAGTGTGTGTGTGTGATAGAGAGAAATAGAGAGCATGAGGGAGTGAGAGAGAGAGTGAGGGAGTGAGAGAGAGAGTGAGGGTGCAAGAGAGGGAGAGGGAGAGAAGGAGGGTGTGGGAGAAGGGGGAGGGAGAGGGAGAGAAGGAGGGTGTGGGAGAAGGGGGAGGGAGAGGGAGAGAGAGAAAAAAAAGAGGGTAGGAAGAGAGAGAGAGAGGGAAAGGAAGGGAGTGAAGGGAAGGGAGGTATAGCTAGAGAGAGAGGGGGGAAGAGAGCAAGGGAGGGAGAGAAAGAGAGTGAGGTAGAGTGGGAGAGGTATAAGGACAGAGTTGGGGGGAGGGATAGGGAGACAGGGAGGGAGTTGGAGTGAAGGGAAGGGAGGTAGATTGAGAGAGAGTCAAGGAGGTAAGGAAAGGGAGAAAGGAAGGGGTATCAAGAGATAAAGGTAGAGTGAGAGAGAGATAAATATATAGAGGTAGGGGGGGAGGAAGAGGGAGAGAGTGCAAGGGTGAGAGAGTGAGGGAGGTAGTGTGAGAGAGAAAGAAAGAGAGAGAGATAACGGGTGCAAGGGAGGTAGAGGGAAAGAAGAGAGTTGAGAGAGAGGGGAAGAGAGATGGAAACAGAGAGGGAGAGACAAAGGGAGAGAGTTAGTTGGAGATGGAGATAGAGAGGAAGAGAGTTAGTGGGAGAGGGAGATAGAGAGAGAAAGTACAATATAGAGTGAGAAATATAGAGAGAGTGGGAGAGATATGGACAAAGAGAGAGGATAAAGAGAGAGAGAGTGAGGGGGGAGAGAGTGAGGAGATGAAGAGAAAGATAGAGAGAAATGGAGAGTGAGAGAGATGTAGGGGAGGGTGAGGTCGAGACGAAGAGTACAAGGGAGAGAGTGAAATGGAGACTAAGAGAGGAAGGGGGAGAGGGATATTTAGAGGAAGAAGGAGAAAAAGCATGTGATGGAGAGTGAGAGAGAGATCAAATTAAAGAGTAAGGGAGAGTGAGAGATGTGGGGGGAGGAGAGAGAGAGAGAGAGAAGAGTTGAGGGATTGGGAGAGAGGGGGATAGAGTGCTAGAGAGGAAGAGGGAGAGATAGAAGGAGAGAGAGAGTGAGAGGGACGAAAAGGAGGTAGATGGAGAGAGAGTAAAGGAGGGACGGAGAGCAAGAGAGAAAGATAGAGTGAGAGAGAGATAAAGATAGGGGGGAGGAGATGGAGAGGGAGGGAGAGTCAAGGAGGGAGTGCAAGAGAGAAAGGGAGACAGAGAGAAGGGTGCAAGAGATGGAGGGGGAAATAAGAGGTGTGTGTGTGAGAGAGAGAGAGAGAAAGAGAGTTAGTGGGAGAGGAAGATAGAGAGGGAGAGAGAGTAGGAGATAGGGAGAGAGACAGAGAGAGAGAGAGTGAAAGAGATAGAGGAGAGAGAGTGGGGGAGGGAGAGTGAGAGGGTGATGAGAGCAAGAGATAAATATAGGGAAAGGGAGAGCGAGAGAGATGTAGAGGAGGGTGAGGATGAGAGAGAGAGAACAAGAGAGAGAGTGAGAGTGAGGGGATTGAGATGGAGGAGGGAGGGAAGGAGAAGGAGAAATAACATGTGATGGAGAGTGATAGAGAGACAAAGTGAGAGAGAGAGAGTGAGAGTGACTAAGTTAGAGAGGGAGAGGAGTTGAGGGGGTAGGAGAGGGGAGGATAGAGGGCGAGAGAGGGGGAGAGAGAGTGATAGGAAAAGGGAGAGAGAGAGAGGAAGTGAGAGTGGGAGAGATAATGAGAGTGGGGATATAATGGAGAGAGTGGAAAACACAGAGGGAGAGGGAGAGATGGAGAGAACTAGAGAGTGGGAGACATAGGGAGCAAGGGGGAGGGGAAGGGTTTCATAAAATGAGAAGGGGGTGAGAGAAAAAATATATGTTTCTTTTACCATTGCCTTACTGCATTTCCTTTGCAACATGTGGTGCAAATTGTAGTATAACTTTTTTTTTTTAACAGAGTATGTCTTTTTGTTTCGTAGAAGCTTTGTTTAAAAGTTTGGACAAAGTACCACTTTGAAAAGGTTATTTGGGTAGGTTCCGTGAATAAGTATCTGACAGGATCGATGCAGATAAAGTGAGATACAGATTGAGAATTTAGAGAGGGTCAGAGTCGTGGTGACGCTCAAATACAAACATATTGCTTGCTCGATACGCAGCCAAAATTTGGACACGGTCATATGTGGTAGAGTCAGTGGGTGGGAAAGGAAGCTCCATATTGCGAATATGAGACCACATTTGATCCATCCACGAGAAGACATGGGAAGAGGCATTGGTGTTTGTTTTGGATTATAAAAATCTCTGTGGTATTTAGTTTTCAAGGATACAGTGCAGTTGCTCAGGAATCAAATTTTAAATGTAGTCATAGAGAAATTTTAACTGTGGCCACAGAGAGATTCATTATGGAAAAATATAAGAAACTTTCGGGGAAAGTACATTTATATATACTAACTCGGTCAGTGGTTTTAGAACTTCATAAGTTGGATTAATCACGTGAATCAATTTTCAGTTACAGACACAAGAACAATAGCATCACCATCGGCATATAAACATTGATATTATAAAAAATAAAATAATCAATCCTCTTGATTATTACAGATTTTGTATGCAGAAATGTATGCACTGTAAAACAGTGACAAAATGAATGTGAGAGAACAGAATACAAGAAAGAGACAGAATGAATGTCAGAGAACAGAATACAAGAAAGGAAAGAATGGTTCAAAGAAGAAGGCATCTAAAATACGTCAATCAAGCGACAGAGTTGAGTCAAGAGCGCTCATTTGCATTCTGCAGGTAGCCCCTGGGGGAACCTTTTTGTGTCTGCACAGTAATCATAGATCATATAGTTCTTTCACACCCATTGAAGCTTCTGCTCTTCTTTCAAATCCAAAGCATCCTCTCCGTCGAAGTTAGAAGAAGAAGTAGCAACACTGAAGTTGCTGAAAGATGCAACAAAGGGGGCTTTAGTCCAGTCTGTCTTGACGAGGCCACCTCTGGTTGCCCAATCATCTGCATTCAAAAGGCTGAAGTAGATCCTCATTTCTTGGCTCTTCGGATAATGATAATTGCTATATATTTTATCCAATTCTGTCTCCCTGTTTTTAACCACATGAACAGGAATCCCGTCCACGGAAAATCTGAATAACAAACACGTATTTTTGTTAATTTGAGAGATTTTATTGTATTAATATTGAACAGATGAATGAGTAATTATGATACATACGTAATTTGATTTGGTGTCCAGAGCACGGAGTAAGTGTGAAAAGCCAGGGTTGGGTCGAACCACAAGTAGAATTGTTGTTCACGATTGCCAAGGCCTTGAGCGAAGATATTGGTGTGCATAATATAGGGATCTCCAGAGAGGTTACCTAGAAATTCGTAGTCTATTTCGTCGTGTTTGGGACCTTGAGACGACAGCTGCAATGGGGTCATAACACCAACATATTGTTATCATGGCATAGCACAGTACAAGATATAGTTATATATTTGTGTATTCGGGATAGCGTAGGTCATGGCAGGGTAATACATACATAATAAGCAGTAACTATGCCGACAGAGTTCCCAGGTACCAACTTGATTTTCATATCAACTTTAGCAAAGAGATACTCATTCTTGGATTGAAACCCAGAACCTGTTATCAAGGAGAGGAAGAAGGGAAGGAGTAAGATGTGTACATGTAGTATAATAACTGTGGATGAAGAATAGGTTATCATACCATGGAAAACAAATTTACGCAATATTACCTAAAGTGTGATCCAGAGTAAGCTGTAATTGTTGGCCATTGTCAAGGATTTTACCACGACCATTGCCCCATGTGATGTCGACATCGTTGTAGAAATTTGCAGAAACAATTACAAGAAGACTCGACGAGGTTATTAATAAGAAAAGAAAAAGGAGGGGCGTTCCTGTTTTCATAATTGTGGATTAATAGAAATAGAGGAACTTGAATTTGAGATCCAAGTGCAGATTAGTGTAGGCAAGGGATGAGAGGAATAGAATAGCTCGAGATGGACGCGTGCAAAGAAAGCGTAGTGAAACGAATGAGTAAAATCTCTCAAACATGTAGGAGGATGATATCGCTGTGGACGATATATTGGTTAGAGAGTGATGATCTATATAGAATGGAAACACCAGTATGCAGCGTATAGAAAGGAAGGTCTAAATGAAAATGAGTAGAGATTATAAGTGGGTTACAGCTGTAGCCAGTAGGCAGACATGTAATGGTCGAATGCAATCGTACGATATTTGAGTTGCCTTTGTGGAAAACATGGGCGTACCACCGCATCTAGATTGCAGAGGAAGGAAAGGAGAGGAGGAAACATCCGAAAAGAGATGGCTATGAAGCCATCAAGATTGAATACCATGGATGGACCATCTGAGAAGAATCCAGACGTCAACAACGACACATAGATAGGCAAGGACAATGAATGATTGAATAATACTGACAGGTATGGGGGCAGACACACAAAATGATTGTAAGACAACGTGGCACTCTTTGCCTCTGAAGACCAAGTTGGTAACTCAATGGGTTTCACTTCCGCTTGGGGCCGTTTTCTGGAATGTCCGCACGCCCAAGGAGTGAGTGGACCCATCCATTCGGATCTGCAACTCTGTCCCTCCATCGAGTTTGTTAGAGCTAAGATGTATAGTAAATTAAACAAATACTCAGCAAAAAAAATCAAGCACAGGAGACACAGCAATTTAACATGGTTCATTCAACCAATCTCGGCTACTTCCACCAAACATAGGCATCGGCAATCTTTATTAATCAAATAGGAGATTACATAATTAATCAACTCCTCACAAACTCTCAAACCATCCGTATGGATACCTGTTTTATAGCAAGGAGAATCTAACTGCCTCATAAATTCTCTCACATTAAATTTAGGATGCATTAACTCCCTCCCAACAACCTGGAGCTAATCTAGCAACAAATTCCTATTGTTGTCACCTACTGAGATTTTTGCCTATTTTACATAAAACAGAAAATCTCAACAATCTCCACCTTGACAACAATTAGCCTGATGCCCTGTTCTTTATTATTTTATCTTTTCTACAAGCCAAGAGAAGCCAAACACCAGCGTAGCTTCTCTAACAAAATGAGTTTCGTGAACATGTCTGCACAATTTCTCCTTTGTATGCACCTTTTCAAGAGAGACTCTCCTTTCAGTGATGACCTGTCTTACAAAATGGTACTTGATCGGGTAATGCTTTGATTTACTATGAATAGGCCAGGATTCTTAGCCAAATGTATTGGCACTTTGACTGTCACAAAATAACTTGATGTTGTCCTGCAACATACCCAAAAACACCACAAAACAAACCTTCAAACCAAATCACTCTTCGCAAGCATGAGAGCAGCAAATATTCTCTTCAGTAGTGCATAAACAACAAGTCTTTTAGCTTGACATCCAGCGGATAACCTCCACCTGCAAGAGTAAAGACATACCCTGAAAGTTGACCTTCTCTTATCCAAATCACCTGCAAAATCGGAATCAACATATCGCAAACAATTCACTACTCTTATTGTAAGTGATACAATAACTACTTGTGCTCTCAAATACCGAAGCACCATTTCACTGCTGACCAGTGTTCTTTCACGGATTTGCCATGTACTACTGACACCCAACTGCATGGAAATATTGGTCGAGTACAAACCATCGCATACATTAAACATCCTACTACATTGGCATATGGAATTCGAGACATATAATCATTTTCTTCATCTGTATTAGGACATAAACTCGAAGAAAGCTTAAAATGGGAAGCTAAAGGGACTGACACAAGATTCACATTATTCATACCAAATCTCAAAAGTATTTTCTCAATATACTTCTGTTGTGATAACCATAGCTTACCATTGCTCCTGTCTCTGAAAATCTCCATGCCAAAAATCTGTCTTGCTGTGCCTAGAACTTTCATATCAAATGTCCTTGCCATCTGAGCCTTCAACCTGTTGATTTCTTCTATGTTTTTGCTTGCTAAAAGCATATCGTCAACATACAATGCTAATATAATGAATATGCCATTTTTAAATTGTTTAAAATAAACACAATGATCATATTCACTTCTAACATATTTCTGACTCAACATGAAATAATCAAACTTCTTAAACCATTGCCGAGGCGACTGCTTCAGGCCATATAATGACTTCTTGAGCCTGCAGACAAATTTCTCATTGCGATACTGAACAAACCCTTTTGGTTGTTCCATATATATTTCCTCATCTAAGTCTCCATGTAGAAATGCAGTCTTAACATCTAATTACTGCAACTCTAAATCAAGCAAAGCCATTAATGCTAACACAATTCTAATTGAAACAATTTTAACCACTGGTGAAAAAATATCATGAAAGTCAATACCGACTTTCTGAGAAAACCCTTTTGCAACTAGACGCGCTTTGTACCTGTCTTCCGTATCATTCACACCCCGTTTCAGCTTGAAAACCCATTTACACCCCATAGTTTTCCTGTCTTTCGGAAGCTCAACCAGATCCCATGTGGCGTTCTTACCCAAGGCCATCATTTCATCCTTCATGGCTGCTTTCCACTTGTCACTATTCGAACCTTCTATTGCTTCCTGATAGCACAGAGGTTCATTGTCATTAGCAGTAAATGCAACTGAAGTAGAATAATCATCATACCTTCTCGGTGGTCGTTTGATTCTTGTCGACCTCCTTAAGGATGTTTCTGGTGCTTCCTTGATTGACTGACTACCATCTGTAGGAACTTCTTGATGATTAGTATCTGAGACCTGTTCATGATCTAAACCTGAACCCTGTTCATGTTCTGATTCTGAAACCTGCTCATGACTAGTATCTGAACTATGGTCATCATGACTATCATTAGAAATGCTATCAAACTGAATGTGCTGAAAGTCAGATACATCATCCTGTTTCAATCTACTATTTACATCTAACTGTACAAGAGAGGATTCATTAAACTTTACATCTCTGTTGATGATGATTTTGCGGGTAGTAGTTTCTCACAATCTATATCCCTTTGTTCCAACACCATACCAAACAAATATATACCTTTTAGACTTTCGATCTAATTTAGTTCGCTGATGTTTAGGCACTAGAGTATGCATCACAACCAAACACTCTGAGTTTACAATAGTCACAAGGGTATCCTTTCCATACCTCTTGCGGAATCTTGCAGCCTATCACCGTCGATGGAGATCGTTTTATCACATAACAAGTTGTTGCCACCGCTTCCATCCACAACTCCTTTTGCAACCCGGCGTTACTCAGCATACTCCTTGCTCTCTCTAGAAGAGTCATGTTCATGCGTTCAACAACTCCATTTTGCTGAGGAGTATAAACTGTGGTCTTATGTCTCTCGATCCTGCATCCTTGCAATAGCTGTCAAACTCCTTGGAAGTAAACTCACCACCATTGTCAGTTCTTAAACATTTTATTGTTCTACCAGTGTTGTTTTCTACCAATGCTCTAAACTTCTTGAAAATTGAAAAAACATCAGACTTCCTTTTCAACATGTAGACCCACACTTTCCTAGAAAAGTCATCAATAAATGATACAAAATATGACGAACCACCATATGAAGTTGTAGGGGCTAGACTCCAAACATTTGAATGGATATAATCAAGTATTTCTTTACTAGTATGTTTGCCTATTTTAAACTTTTGTTTACTTTGTTTTCCAAACAGACAATGTTTACAGAAATCTATCTTTCTAGACTTTAGATTTGGAAGTAACTTTCAATCAGCCAAAATTTTCAACCCTCTTTCACTCATATGCCCCAATCTTTGATGCCATAAGTGAATGGAACTACTGTCATGTTCAGACACTGTAGACAAAAAATCTGACCCTGTACCTTCTTCTAACTGAAATAGATTTCCTACTTTCTTAGCTTTCATAACTAGTAAAATGCCTTTGTAAATTTTCATTACTCCACCTTGAATTACAGTTTTATATCCATTTGAATCAAGTGCTCCTAATGAAATCAAATTTTTCCTTAAATCTGGTACATGCCTCACATCAGTTAATATTCTAATTGTCCCATCAAACATTTGCAGTTGTATACTCCCAATCCCCACAATATTACATGTTACATCATTATCCATGTACACAACTCCATCATTAATTGATTTATATGTCTTAAACCATTCTTTATGAATACACATGTGTTTGATGCACCGGAATCTAACAACCAATGTTGATCATGATTTCACACATTAACTGATAATACTTCATCACTCATACCTGAACCAGATGCCGACCCTGTATCTGTCGTATTTGCCTCCTTCTTCTCTGTTGAAGAATCTGCTTTTGAAGTTTGATGTTGTCGCTTCCAGCAATCCTTCTTTAAATGCCCTAATTTGCCACAAAACCAACACTTTAGCTTACTCTTCTTCCCTTTCGACTTTGAACGTGAATCGCTCGGCTTCTTGGGGCGTCTTTCTTTCGAACGACCTCTAACCATCATAGCTTATGATGTAGAGGTTTCAGAATGCGACCTTCTCCTTGTTTCTTCCGATAATAAGGATGCAACTACATCATCAAACTCAATAGTTTCTGATGAACTAAGACTTATAGAAGTAACAAAATGATCCCATGACTCGGGCAACGAGCCCAATAAAGTAATAGCTTTATCCTCGGATTGAATTTTTACTTCTATACTTTGTAATTGCACAAGAAGAGTATTAAAAGCATTTTACTGATCAGCAATCGATGTACCTTCCTTCATTCGCAAACTGTACAACTGTCGCTTCAGGAGAATCCTATTGGTTAAGGATTTGGTCATGTACAGTTTCTCCAGTTTCATCCACAAACCAACAGCTGTTGTCTCCAACACGATATTAAACAGGACATCATCAGCTAGACACAGTCGAATATCAGTTATCGCTCTTTCGTCCATCTCGGCCCACTCATTATCTGTGATGTTGTAAGGCTGTTTGGATTTTCCCAACAACGCCTTTGCCGCACCATGTTGGACAAGCAAATCATACATCTTCACCTTCCATATCTTGAAATTATTTTTGCCATTAAACTTCTCAATTTCAAACCAGGCACTCTGAGTTTTCGCCATTTTTGTATCAACCAAAAGACACAATAATCTCCACAATCCAACTTTTAAATACAAGCAATTAAAAAATTGCCTATGCCTTATATGCCTTTGCTTTAAAAAAAAAAAAACTTTTTGTTTGTTTGTTTACTGTGCAAATTGGGCAATAAAAAAAAATAATCTCAAAACAAAACTCTTTTTTTATTTGTGCTATGCATATTACAGCACACAACCGAGTAAAGCAAAGTGCAATGGATCAATGCGCATTCTCAACACGCACCACAAAAACCAATCCAATACGCACCAGCAAAACCAATCAATACGTACCAGTGATCAATACGCACCAGCATCAATTGAAAGCTCCAGCAATCATATACGCACCAATTCAACCGCACCAGCACCAATTGAAGGCTCCAGCAATCATATAGGCACCAATTAAACCATCTCTGGTCTGCCAGCTGGCGATTCACCTCCACGCATCCGCAGGCACCAGCGCTCCACACAGTGTATATATATATGCTCCACGCACAATGTTTAACAGATACGCTCCACGCACAATGTTTAACAGATATGCTGCACGCACAATGTTTAACAGATACGCTCCACGCACAATGTTTCGGAGGGAGAACCTAACATCAACAACCTTCCTTATTGTTGCTAGAATGCCAAGACCACTCACAACCCAAAAAATAATGGAAATATCGATGGGCCACCTCCACGTATTTCCTAACTGTGATGGTTGCGCCCAACCATTCAATCCAACACATAGGTGCTTCGGCTCAACGGTTCTCCATGCACTATTCAGTTAATGAACTTAGCGTGGACAGGATCACACTTTCCCTTGGCCTTGAAATCAACTCTACGACACCAGCGCTGTCATAACACCTCCACACAAGTTTGGTAAACAACCTCCACGCACCAGCAATGCAGGTTCAAACTTGGGACCGAGTTTCCTCTGCGCAGCACCTCCAGACAGCAATTCAGGCACATAGCACGCAGGTTCAATCAATTCAACCCACCTCCACGCACCAACGCTCCAGCAACACCTGCGCTACAGCACGCTGCCTGATCCAATGCACCACTAGCAATCAACTGCGCTCCACCCCCAACATTGCTCTGACACCACTTGTTAGAGCTAATATGCACAGTAAATTAAACAAATACTCAGCAAAAAAATCAAGCACAGGAGACACATCAATTTAACGTGGTTCACCCAACCAATCTGGCTACGTCCACCAAACATAGGCATTGACAATCTTTATTAATCAAACAGGAGATTACATAATTAATCAAATCCTCACAAACTCTCACATCACTCTCAAACCATCCGTATGGATACCCGTTTTATAGCAAGGAGAATCTAACTGCCTCATAAATCCTCTCACATTAAATTTAGGATGCATTAACTCCCTCCCAACAACCTGGAGCTAATCTAGCAACAAATTCCTATTGTTGTCACCTACTGAGATTTTTGCCTATTTTACATAAAACAGAAAATCTCAACACAGTTGGCATTTTGGGATTATATTTGACGTCTCTCCTAAAATAAATGTTTGTTAGACTTTCTCCACGGGAAAACCCCTCATCACTCCATTACATTTGAAAAATACAGAGGCATCAAACAATTTGTGGTTTCCATTTAACTGTTGCTCACTGTTAATTATTCAAGCTTCTAGTAACCATATACAATTCTTTTAATCTGAGTTAAATTAATTTTCATAAATGGATTATATTAAAGTAGTATAAGTTATTTTTATAAATGAATAATACAATTGGAGCAATTTTTGATTACAAATATGTTATTTTTATTTTTATTTTAAAATATATTGATAGATTTTTTGTTAAATTTATAATTAAGGTCGTTTTGATAAGGATGATAACATCATTTAACGAAATTTATTGAAAGTGTTCCTTAGTTTCTTATTGGTGTATAAAGAACGGATTGATAACAAGGGTTCGAAGAATGTTGTCGAGGTGTTGACGATAATGTCGAAGTGCAACTGATGGATCGAGAGTCCCTGGTGAAGAGCGCAAGTACTCCTCTGAAATAATAAGTGGTAATTCAATACTCTTCCCTGCAAAATGTTTAATCTAGTATTTTGAATTAGCTTTATATGCAAAATGTTTCACTCTTTTCCATAAATATTGTAATTTGGTGGCCACTAGATCTATATAGTTGGAGAAATATGACCATGAGACATTTTTATACTTTTGGTGGGAATTTGGTAATTTCACGAGATAACAAATTTTCACTATTTGAAATGTGCTTTGGAATGCATACATGGATTCAACATATTGAATACACTAAAAAACCCTTGGTTCCCTTAGATTGTATAGATTAAAATAATCAAACTTATCATTCTAAGAACAAGCTGAAGACAAGATTCTTGTTTCCATGATTTTCCTTTTGCATTTTATTTATTCTCAAGCAGCACTTATGTGGGGTGAGAAATCATCTAGTCCAGTTCCTTTTGGGACTTTGTTTGCTTTGTTCTTTTTATGATTTGAAATTTTTGTGCCATTGGTCTTTGTGGGTAGTTACTTTGGCTACAAGAAATCTAATATTGAGGATCCAATAAAGACCAATAAAATCCTGAGGCAGATTCAAAATCAATCTTGGTATATGCTGCCCATTATCTCAATACTAATTGGAGGCATTTTTCCTTTTGGAGTTATATTCATTCAATTGTTCTTCATATTAACTTTTTTTTTTTGCTAAAGCAAGAGTCGTTCCTTCTATTCCATTGAAACAGAAAAACAAATTACATATATTACAAAAAACCTAAAGGACCTGAGGGACATAGCTTTAATTGTCTGCTCAGGGCTTAGGGCACTGAGCCAAAGGCATAACAAATGGGCCAAGGGCCCACAAACCTGACTACAAGAACTTCAAAAAACACACAGAAGCCTACACCGTCCGATCCGTCTTTAAAGATTGGACGGATGAGGCACATAACGAAGAGAAAAAAGTATAATATTAGATTCTCAAAACGGACCCGATGAGGAAATAGTAGCCAACCTATATGGATTTCGGGTCTAAATTGGGGAATAAACTTCGTGCATGTAATCCACTCGAAATTCACAGATTCTAACCTTGAGGCGAGACAAGCACGAAGGATAACATTGAACCCGCACCTGAAATTAAATACCGCCATAATTTAGGTTCAGTTCAAGTCCGACATGCAAGGTAACCACCTTGCAAATTGCCTCGCGAAATCCCTATGATAGCCGCTAATCTGCTTAACTTCAAGTATGTGAAAGAAAAACTCGGCAGAGCTAAATCTTCAGTAGAGAATTCAGATTTCATGAAGAGTGCAGCTTGTAAATTACAAGTTTTGGTTACAAGTTCCCTTCCGAAGCCCTGATAACCATGTACCGCTTCACTATACAAGATCGAACTTCCCTGAACACCTCTTGTCAACATACTTTTATTTTTCCTTGCTTTGATATAGCTTCCTGTTCGCATTCGTCTATCTGAGACACTCTTCCCTCAATCTGCCTTGGGATATCTCTATCCAATCATAAATTTTATTACTTTTCGTCCAGCGCACATCCTCATTGGCAAGTAAGTCTACTACTTTGTTGGCACTACGACGCACATGAGTAAAACTTATAGTTCTCATGTTCTTCAAGTGAGAATGAATTCGTTGATAAATTTGTAGAAGCCGCCAATGCTTTGAGACTTTATCTGGAGCAGAACCATAGCAAATTCTCTTAACCAAATTAATAATCAATTCAGAGTCAGCCTCAACTATGGTATTCTGAATATTTGAGTTCTTTAAGATTTCTAAACTTTGCTCAAGGGCCATAAGCTCTGCCATATTGTTAGTGGCTTTGCCCAAATGGCTATGAAAGAGGGTTTTTATGTAACCATTTTCATCTCTTATCACTCCTCCATACCCCACCATACCCGGGTTTCCTTTAGAGCCCCCATCAATATTGCATTTTAAGAATCCCTGATGGGGGAGGTTACCAGAAATCCTTATCATAAATTATATGACTTACCTTCCTGTTTTTACCCTGTGGGGTGAGCCCCTAAAGACCCAATTGCAGAAGAATCTGTACATCCTTATCTTTAGGTTGTTCATTAGGGGGGTTTTTAATGATGGTCCCTATTGTCTCCTTGAGCTGTCTTAATATCTTAGCCATGATATTCTGGGGAGAATCTTTCCTGTTTTTGAAAATTCTATTGTTGCGTTCTTTCCAGACATCCCATATCAGAATGCCTGGAATTAATGCCCAAGCTTTGTTGATTATTTCATTGTCACAGAAATTTCTCCTCCACTTCTTCAGGGTGTCGGTTATGCTGCCCAAGTCCCTATCTGTTTGTTTGAATATTGAAGCTACTTTGTTCCACAAGGTGGAAGTGAATGGGAAGATGTTGAGTAGGTGGTCCATGGTTTCTTCTTGTGATTCACATAGTTGGCATTTGGATAGACCATATACCCCTCTTTTCCTGAGATTCTCCTAGGTTAAATTTCTCTTATGCTGCACTAACCACGTGAACAATTTGATTTTCATCCAACTTTGGTTTTCCCATAGGTTTTTCCATACCCATCAGGGTTTGGCAAGTCAAGTCCTAGGGTTTTATATTTGGCCTCTTTGAGGTTAAAGTTACCTTCATTATTATTTCCCCATCTCAGCTGGTCTGAATCTACTGAAGTTAAAATATTTCTTTGTTCTAGGATGTCCAATAAAGCTTCTACTTGTGCCCTTAGCGAGGAGTCCTCACTGTAAACCAAATTCTTCCATGATCTCCATTTGTCTTCCTTTCTTTCCAGAACCCAGAAGTCTTTTACCCTGTGTAACCCCTTGTTATCAGTATCGTTCTTGAGATTGGCGAATTCTTCTGTTAATAGTTTAGGTTGCTGTTGCTAGTTATCTTCCCAGAACCAAGCCAGGTTTCCATCTCTGATTTCCCAGAAACTGTGTTTCTACACAATGGCTCTATTTTCCCAAGCTTTGTTCCATATGTGTGAGCCTTTTATGAGCCCAGAAATTCTAATGTGGTCCTTGTCTTGCCAATTGATTGCATATTTTTGTTTCCAAATTTGGGCCCAAGGGGAAGTCGAATCTTTTAGCTATCTCCAACATAGCTTAGCCCCCAAAACTCTGTTTAGCATTTCAAGGTCATCCAACCCCAAACCGCCATGGGCCTTGGGTTTACAGATCTTTTCCCAAGCCAACAAGGCCCATTTTCTTTTTTCCTCCCCTTTGCCCCAAATAAAGTCTCTTTGGATATTTTTGCATTGCTGCATGATTCCTCTGGGAGCTGGAAGGGCTAAAAACATAAAAATGGGGATAGTTTGTAGGACAATTTTTGTGAGCACTAGCCTTCCAGCTAAGTTCAAAGACCTATTAGTCCATTTCCAAACTTTGACCTGTAGCTTATTGGTCACCTGTTCCCAAAATGTCATGCTCAGGGGTTTTTCTATTAGCAGTACTCCCAAATATTTGGATGGTAACAAATCTCTTTGAAAGCCTAAAATTCTAGATATGTTTCTGTGAATAGCATTGTCAGTGTTAAAAAAGAAAATCTTTGATGTGGTAAGGCTTACCTCGGTGCCTGCAACCAATGCAAAGACTTTCAAGATATGTTTGAAAGCTAAAGCTTCCTTCACCATAGGTATACCCTGCAGCATGGTATCATCCACAAATTGTTGATGTGTTAGAGCATCTCCATTCATGGTGAGTTTGAGACCCTAAATTCTGCCTTGTGCTTTGGCTGAACTGATTGCTTTGCCAAGCCCTTCCATCATGAGAATAAAGAGGAATGGTGAGAGAGGATCCCCTTGTCTGAGACCTCTAGAAGGGATAAAGGATTTGGAGGGTGAGCCATTTACCAGAATCGAAAAAATTGAGGTAGTTTCTAGGGCCATAACCCATCGTACCCAATTATGGTCAAAGCCATAGGCTATAAGAACACTTATGATGTAAGTCCAGCTTAGCTTATCATAAGCCTTTTCTAGGTCAAGTTGCATGATCATACTTGCCTGCCTCTTGCTTTTAAGTGAGTGAACCACCTTGTGAGCTTGAATGATGTTGTTGAGAATTTTTCTGTCTTCCACATACCCAGTTTGTTCCAAAAAAACAAGCGTTGGAAGAAGGGGCTTCAACCTATTGGCTATAATTTTGGAAATAATTTTGTACACCACATTGCATAATGCTATTGGTCTGAATTTGTCTGCTGTCATAGCATTATCCTACTTGGGAATCAAGGATATGAAAGAGGTATTGAGGGCCTTCAATACAGTTCTATTTTTCCTTGAATCCTCCAGCACATCAAGAATATCCTGCTTGACTATACCCTAACATGCTTTGAAGAAGTCAACATTGAATCCATCTAGACCTGGCGCCTTCCCATTTTGCATCTCTTTAATAACGTCACTGGCCTCTTCTTCATTCACAGGCCTGTTTAGATTGTAATTATCCTCCTTTGTCACAAGCTTCGGAATGTGCTTTGTTATGTCCTTGATGAACTGTGATCTATCTAAGAGAGGTTCCTCGGCAATGCCTTGGAAATTTTGAACCAGTGTTTCTTCTATTTCTTTGTGGGTATTGAGTTGTTTTCCTTGAGCATCTTTGATGACTGAAATTATGTTATGAGACTTGTGATCATTGGTGGATTTGTGAAAGAAACTTATGTTCCTTTCTCCTTCTTTTAACCATTGTACCCTTGATTTCTATTTCCAAAATATCT
Source organism: Pinus taeda (assembly GCA_000404065.3). NCBI lineage: Eukaryota > Viridiplantae > Streptophyta > Pinopsida > Pinales > Pinaceae > Pinus > Pinus taeda. The sequence continues at coordinate 91,454 of APFE030695438.1, read as the reverse complement.
CCTCTTGCACGCATAATTCTTCCCATTCCTATTGAAGGTGTTCTGCTTGTGTCTTTCTTCCCACGTTGAAGCCATTTGTAATGAGGATTTGGTTGATCTCATGAAGCTTCAGTTCAAGAACTTTTTTGGTTTCAAAAATTTTTCCAAACTCATTCTTATTCCAATCTTTAAGCTTATATTTGATATGTTTCAATATTTTATGTAGGAGGAACATTTTAGAGCCCTGAACATGCATATCCTCTATCCACCATTTTTTAATATTGTTGATAAAGTCTGGATGGGTAAGCCAAATGTTGTCACACCTCAAAAGGTTTGTTTCTTGGAGTTCCTATAAAGGACGCTTCAAGTTGAATAGGCCGATGATCTGAACCACCAAAAGGAAGTATCCTTACTGACAGGTCAAGACCTATAAGGATAAGGTCCTCTGAGATGATAAATCTATCGAGTTTTGAAGCCACCTGGGACTCGCCTCCCCTTTTATTATTCCAGGTAAAGATTCCATTAGTTGTTTTTGTGTCAACTAGCCTCATATTGTTTATAAAATTTTGAAATTCTATGGAATCTCTGCCTAAAGATCTAGTTCCACATTTTTTTTTTCCGAAAGGGATCTGACCATATTAAAGTCCCCTCCCAAAATCCAGGGAATGCTCGCGTGTATGTTTCTTAGATCTTCAAGTGAGGTAAGAAGCCTAAGTTTGTCCTCATGCTTCTGTGGACCATAAACATTTGTGATCAAGTAGACTTCCTTGTCCCCCAAAGGTTGAATAACCATTAAGAGGTAGTTTCTTAATGCTTCAGCATCAAGGACTCCTATTTTTAGAGGGTTCTACAGTGTAAGAATTCCTCCTGTTGTTTTATTTGCTTTAACTTCTAGATATTCATATTTAATCAACCATTTGTTGTGTATTTCTCTTATTTTTCCAATTGAACATTTTTTTTCCTAGATGAAAATCATGTCTGGTTTTTCCTCTTTCATTCTATTGCTGAGATTTCTTTGTTTCCTTTTATTTCCTAGACCCCTGATATTCCATGTTGTAATCTTCATTGAGAAAGATTTGTAAATGCATAGCTAGTTAGGTCTTTCGTCTTACCTAAGTCAATCATTAGTTTTCCACACTCTAGTAGCAGCTCATTCTATTTCTTCCTGCCTCTTTTCCTGCCTGGGTTCCTAGGATCTAATCCCAGTGCTGCCTTCATTGTTTTCACTCCTTCATTGTTCTGACTTTCATGGCTTCTTTTGACTCCCGAGCTTTTCGCCTGGGTTCTCCATAGGAATAGTTGTTGCACCCTATTGAACTCCTCTTGTTGTATCGAATCCATTCCTTTTGTGGTTCCTTTCTCCAGAAACTTTTCAAGATATAGATACTCCCTTTCGAGAATATCTTGCAGTTCATGGTCCTCTGTTCCCACCTTGCTAGGTGTCATCTCTTGGTCCCTATCCAGTTCCAAGGTGTTCAATAGATCCTCCTTTTGTTGATTGTTTTCCTGTGTGTCCTCCATGCTGTCTTCCTTTTCCTTCTCTATCGGGTTATCCTCCATAGTCTAGTTTGCTTTATTTTGCTCCTCTTCTTCTTCTAATACCTTGTATGTATTTTAATTCAGCTTCTTTTCCTCATTGGTTTTTTTTTAATACCTTATTACTACTTTGACTTTGTTTCCCACTTTGTGAAAGCCTTTAGTATTCCATTATGTTTAAGGGGAAATCTCTGTATAGATGCCCATGTTCATGATATTTTCGGCATCTGAAAGGGATATGCTCATAGTCCACCTTTTGCACCCATTCTTCATAAAAAAATTCCAGAATTACTTCATCCGGTAGCGCTCCAGAGAGGTCCATCTCTACACATATGCGGGAAAAGGAGGTATACTTTCCCCGCATAGTGGTCTCTAATATTTTCACAAAATGCCCTAGTTTATTTCCTATTGCTTTTAATGATTTCGGCTGCCAATAATCCAATGGTAGGGAGTAGAGCCTAACCCACACCGGGACCGATGTGAATGTTTCACGCTTCAGAACAAAATTCATTACCCAAGGTTGTATATAGAGGCCTGCAGCTGCATAGAAGTGTGGCCCTCCTGCAAACACTTTGTCTTTATCGTCAATGTTTGTAAAAACTACAGAGAAGAAACCCTTGGATCCAAGGTGAAACTCTATATCCCCCTTAGTTTTCCAAAGATTCTTCATCCATGCCTGTAAAGCTTTCTTCGTAGGCCACAACCCCATCAATTTACAAATTACTGCATAGTTCGCCATGTGTTCCTGATGCGCTTGTATCGTTGGATCACTTAACACCACTCGGGGTGTGATGGTTGCCTTAGGTTTGCAAGGACCAGTCCGCTTTCTGGTATTAACGTTTTGTTTCTCTCCTTCTATATGCTTTCCTTTACTATCTCCTTCCTGCGTATTTTCCTACCCCTGAGTGCCTCTGTTTGTATGCTTTCTTTCTTCGGAAACCTCTTCTTCAACCTCCAGAGGTTTCTTGAATCTGTTAGATACCACCTAACTATAGGAGGGTGTGGTACTCCCCCCTCTCACCTCTCCATGGTGCCCAACACTGCTCTTCTGCTTCAAACCCTAGCTCTTCTCCGCTTCCTGAGTAAAAAGCCCCCACTTGTAATATCCGACATAAAACCCAGTAAAAGATGCTTTAAATCACCGTTCTTCATATTAACTTCAATATGGTTGCATTAGTTCTATTATATCTTTGGATTCCCATTCATTGCCTTTGTGATCCTCATTATTACATGTGTAGAGATCACCATTATTTTGTTCTACTTCCAATTGTGCAGTGAATATTACAAATGGTGGTGGAGATCTTATTTAATTGCAAGCTCCTCAACATGTTGCTTATTTCTCTATGCCGCACTCTATTTCTTCACCAAGCTAGAGATGATAAAGCTTGTTTTTGGATTTTTTTTGTTTTGGCTACATGACCATCATTTCACGCTCATTTTTTGTTTTGATTAGTACAATAAGTTTCTATGCATGCCTCTAGTTTTTCCAGAAAATATACTCATAAATGAAGATTGACTGAGAATCTGCATGCAACTACCATTTTTTAGAGAGGCCCTTTAAAAGTTTTGGTTTAGGGGAATGGTGCTTTCTCATTTTATGTTGTTTTAGAGGTTTTTGGGTAACATTATAGGAGACATATCACTATCAATGTGCTAGTGTGGGAGTTAATAATGTAGATGTATGTTCTTAGATTAATCTCCTACTACATTCTCTTGTGGAAATATGAAAACTCAATTCCCATTGTAATAAATTCAATGCTATATTTTATGCAGTTCAAGCCAATACCACTTGATATTTATTGGTTTCCAAGTTCCTTCAATCAATGAATAGAGTATCAAACATCATTCCAAGCATCATTCTTAGGAATGATAGGATTCTTTTTTTCTAAACATAGTTTATTTTCTAGTTTGGTGAATGCCAATACGTTGGTCAATAATCGATTGGTATTTTTGCAAAGGTTTTTAACAATAAACAACTTGCATTGTTATCATTGTTATGGTTTCCATTAACAATTTTATATTAACACTACATCTTAAAACTATTAGTCTTCTAAATTATCTAAACATATTTTATTTTCTAGTTTGGTGAACACTAAGGTTTTGTTTATTAAACAGTTGGTGTTATTGCGAAGGTTTTATACAAGAAGCAATTGGTGTTTTTCTCATTATTGTGGCTGGAATTAATAATTTTTTCTTTGAACTACATCTTATAAATACTAGTCTTTCTTTTGTCTAAACAAAATTTATTTCCCAGTTTGTTGAATGCTAATGTTTTTTTCAATAAACAGTTGGTGTTGTTACAAAGGTTTTTTACAATAAACAGTTGATGTTGTTCTCACAACCATGTCTGCGATTAATCATTTTTTCTTTGAAATACATTTTAGCAAGTACTTGTCTTTGATAGATTTGAGTAGTAATGCATGATTTTGACAGACACTAAAACTTGTTGCACTTGGATATGAGATACACAATAGAAGATGCACATGCTTGATTTCCTCTTTTATCACCTCTTTCCCAGAAAATGTGGGTTGGAAATTTTTTTACAATTAATTGAAGTCTGCTAACAAAATCACTAATAAATTATTTATGAGTCAAATCAAAACAAAAAGCCTTTGACCATGTGAAAAGTATTTCCCTGCCATGGTAGGGACTAATAAAATAGGCTGCCTAACCTAGTTTTGTTAGACTACAAGATTTTAATTCTATATAATATATGTATGAGAGGATTTTAATGAAATTGCAAGTTTATCGTTCTTGTAGTTAGGAGGGTTTCAGAGTCGAAGCAATGATTGCATATTGTTGTGCTAGAAGAGGAGAGAAAACGTACATTGTATTGTTTTTCTTTTTCACATGAAATTGCAAGTTTATCGTTCTTGTAGTTAGGAGGGTTTCAGAGTCGAAGCAATGATTGCATATTGTTGTGCTAGAAGAGGAGAGAAAACGTACATTGTATTGTTTTTCTTTTTCACCTGTCCCATGGATATTACAAGCTCTCTTAATGAAATCAATTTTTTTTATTTTTTATTTTTTTGGTTTAAATACTGGATTTGGACAGGAATGTTGTATATAAGGAGTAGGCAAGGTTGAATTAGGTTACATGCAATGCCCTTATGGCTAGATTAGAATCGTTGAAGGCTGATTTGGAAAAGAAAGAAAGAGAACTCTTTAAGAAATTCAAGCAAAGAGATGATACAAAGGAGTTACTAAGGCCATACTTGGAACAAGTACGTGAAACACAGAGTGGATGACATAGCAAGTTGGTCCATGAAAATTGTCAAGAGAGAGGTAGATAAAATGAACTTGTACCTCCTTCTATTCCACTAGTTACTCGAGATAAGGAATCTTGGAGAATGGCCTTGAAGGAATTTGCAAGTGAGTCGTTGAAAGACACAAGTTTTCTTAGAATTTTTTGAGGGAACAACAAAAGAATCAAAAAAGAACTAAGACAATTCCTATAAGATGACCTATAAGCACCAAGGGCTTAAAAAATTCTTGAGGTGGAGAAAAGGTAGGGGGTAACAGATGTAGGAAAGAAAAAAGGGCCATGATTATGAAGATACAAGTAATGAATCCATTGGAGATAATTCCAAGGAGGTTTAGGTTTGTGCAAAGGGGGAGGTAGATGATTTTAGATGATGTGTTTGACAAAATATTGTCGAAACAACAAGAAGCAAATGCAACTTGAGCACACTGTCACCAAGATGCTCACATTCCCATCTTTTCTCTGGGGTAGATATACATTTTATTTATATGTATTAATATTCTTTTTAGCAATTATCATTTTCTATTGTGCTTTGAAGTTATAGAATTTTAGTTTGGAGGGTTCTAAGCTAATGATCTTCACTAGGTTATGGCTTTGTTTGTGTTGTGTACAATTAAGGTAGATGCATTCTTAGAGCACTTGCATAGATGGAGCAGAAATGTTGATGGTCTAGTTGAGCATTTTTAGGTTCACAGTAAGTCTATAAACCTTTATGTTTGCATAATCTTTCAATATGAGTAAACATTAATATTTCATTATATGAAAAGTGAGTAAAGGATTTTCAATATAAACTGCTCATGGAATGCATATGCTTTTTCATTGAATTCAGTGAAATTTGGGGGAAAATCATTATAACTTTCTCTCTAAGCAACAAATTGAAAGTTCGTAAGAAGTTACAGAAAGAGGACGAACTATAGTTTTTTATGCATAGTTTTTAGATCCGAAGGTTGAAACAGTGACACGTGGCACATCGTACAAGTTTTCTCTACTGAAACATTATATAATCATGTCATCTTAAGAGATTGGGCATAACTCTTTCTTGGAGAATCAAATTCTGATCTGACTTGCGGGGTGAGACAGAGGACTCAGAGGGCTAATACAGGAGACAATTTCAAAACTTTGAGATCTGAAGGTATAGAGTTACAGTCATTTCAAGATCGAGCTCTTGAAATCAAGAAAAGGCAATATGAGGAAGTTTGATGGAAAGGATCCAATAAATTGGATACTATAGATGGAGCAATATTTTGATCTACACGGTGTACCATTGTTACAAAAGGTATGTATTGCATCTTCATATTTAGAACCAAATCATTTTTTATGGTATAAAGGGCTTTGTTCTCGTAAACAACTTG
>APFE030695438.1:33650-57352 GCA_000404065.3 Pinus taeda | reverse complement strand
AATACATATATAAAAATAAATCTCACAATATTCTTAACCATATTTTCACCTTCAGTTTATTATGGAGATTTTTAACCTATCAACAAATTTTGTTACAATATTATGGGTCAATAGGATGGCTTATACCACATGCTCAAAGAATCATCATTCATGTTATATGACATTTGTTTATACCACAATTGTTGTAATTAATCAATGTAATTGATAAAGTATAAAGGTATAACTACTTTTAAAATAAATCTCAATCTTTGATTTCTAACTACTATTAAGAATATTGTAGAATATTTTATAAGGATAAATCCTCACTTTCTACTTGATAATTATTGATAATTAAATTAAAATTTTAAAAACATTATTTCAAAATAAACACGCCTATCTGTATAATTAGACTAAGATCAAAATAATAAAAATTATTAATTTAAATAAGTTTCAAATTACTATTATTTGTCAAAGGCGTTTATATATTGGATGAGGGTTTGTGGACTTTTGAACTCAAGAGTGAAGATTTAATGTGTCGGTAATATGCTTCATCTGAAACATTATCCACGACTAGAATTTATACAAAGCAGGTGGAATGAACTTAATGAATCCAAAATTTCAGATGTGATTATGTGGGCTTTGCTCCTCAGATATTTTAAAGGTATGGACCAATGGATGACGGTGTGATGGTGTCTGCAATTCTGATAGTTTTACTCATGCAATGAAACAACGAATAATTTCATCTGACGCGACAACTATACACTTAACATATATGGGACGGTTTAGTCTCTGGGTCAAGCTGACTTAAGCCAACAACCCAGTAACCCATCCAAACCATAACCAGCTGTGAAAAGTGGAATATGGACCCAGAATAATTAAGAAGTATTTTCTTTTTTATTTCACAATACGAGTAACATAGACAAACTTGATAAGCAACAAAGAAGTTCTGCAGAGACATAACAACTAGAAACATAGTCTATTTAACAACTATGAATCATTCTTTGTAAGATACTGTGAATCTATTTAAAAATTCTTTGTAAGATACTGTGAATCATAACAACTGGAAACATATCTATTTAATTAATTTTTTCCAAACCCCACGGGTCGACATGAAAATATAACTCGAAAACAAAGAAATATAGTACAATTAACAAATTCCACAAGTACTCGAACACATAAGAACCAACCTATATCTCATGAGGAGATACTAACCCATCTTTATCACAACAAATGTATTATAAGAAAATTAAACTGCAATAAGTCACAGGACATTGTGGTCGGTGATGGCACTACGACAGTCATGGCCATTGCGGGGATGATCTTGAAGCAGTGCATGGAATTGCTAAACAAGGGTTCGAAGAATGTTGTCAAGGTGTTGACGATAATGTCGCAGTGCAACTGATGGATCAAGAGTCCCTGGTAAAGAGCGCAAGTACTCCTCTAAAATAATAAGTGGTAATTCAATACTCTTCCCTGCAAAATGTTTAATCTAGTATTTTGAATTAGCTTTCTATGCAAAATGTTTCACTGTTTTCCATAAAGGTCGTAATTTTGTGGGCACCAGATCTATATAGTTGGAGAAATATGACCATGAGACGTTTTTATACTTTTGGGAATCTGGTAATTTCACAAGATAACAAATTTTCACTATTTGAAATGTGCTTTGGAATGCATATATGGATTCAACATATTGAATACACTCAAAAACCCTTGGTTCCCTTAGATTGTATAGATTAAAGTAATCAAACTTATCATTCTAAGAACAAGCTAAAGACAAGATTCTTGTTTCCAGGATTTTCCTTTTGCATTTATTTATTCTCAAGCAGCACTTATGTGGGGTGAGAAATCATCTAGTCCAGTTCCTTTTGAGACTATGTTTGCTTTGTTCCTTTTATGATTTGAAATTTTTGCGCCATTGGTCTTTGTGGGTAGTTACTTTGGCTACAAGAAATCTAATATTGAGGATCCAATAAAGACCAATAAAATCCTGAGGCAGATTCAAAAGCAATCTTGGTATATGCTGCCCATTTTCTCAATACTAATTGGAAGAATTTTTCCTTTTGGAGCTATATTCATTCAACTATTCTTCATATTAATTTTTTTTTTTTGCTAAAGCAAGAGTCGTTCCTTCTATTCAATTAAAACAGAAAAACAAATTACATATATTACAACAAACCCAAAGGACCTGAGGGACATAACTTTAATTGTCCGCTCAGGGCTTAGGGCACCGAGCCAAAGGCATAACAAACGGGCCAAGGGCCCACAAACCTGACTACGAGAACTTCAAAAAACACACAGAAGCCTGGACCGTCCGATCCATCTTCAAAGATCGGACGGATGAGGCACATAACGGAGCCGAAAAAAGTATATTCTTAGATTCTCAAAATGGACCCGATGAGGAAATAGTAGCCAACCTATACAGATTTTTGGTCTAAATTGGGGAATAAACTTCGTGCATGTAATCCACTCGAAATTCACAGATTCCAACCTCGAGGCGAGACAAGCACGAAGGATAACATTGAATCCGCACCCGAAATCAAATACCGCCATAATTTAGGTTCAATTCAGGTCTAACATGTAAGGTAACCACCGTGCAAATTACCTCACAAAATCCCTAGGATAGTCGCTAATCTACTTAACTGCAAGTATGTTAAAGCAAAACCCGGCAGAGCTAAATATTCAGTAGAGAATTCAGATTTCATGACGAGTGCAGGTTCTGAATTACAAGTTCTGGTTACAAGTTCCCTTCTGTAGCCCTGGTAACCATGCACCGCTTCACTATAGAAGATCGAACTTCCCCTGACACCTCTTGTCAACATACTATTATTTTTCCTTCCTTTGATATAGCTTCCTGTCCGCATTCGTCTATCTGAGACACTCTTCCCTCAATATTCCTTGGGATATCTCTATCCAATCATAAATTTTATTACTTTTCCTCCAGCACACACCCTCATTGGCAAGTAAGTCTGCTACTTTGTTGGCACTACGACGCACATGAGTAAAACTTATAGTTCTCATGTTCTTCAGGTGAGAATGAATCTGTTGATAAACTTGCAGAAGCCACCAATGCTTTGAGACTTTATCTGGAGCAGAACCATAGCAAATTCTCTTAACCAAATTAATAATCAATTCAGATTCAGCCTCAATTATGGTATTCTGAAGATTTGAGTTCTTCAAGATTTCTAAACTTTGCTCAAGGGCCATAAGCTCTGCCATACTATTAGTGGCTTTGCCCAAATGGCTATGAAAGAGGGTTTTTATGTAACCATTTTCATCTCTTATCAATCCTCCATACCCCGCCATACCCGGGTTTCCTTTAGAGCCCCCATCAATATTGCATTTTAAAAATCCCTGAGGGGGGAGGTTACCAGAAATCCTTATCATAAATTATATGACTTACCTTCTTGTTTTTACTCTTTGGGGTGAGCCTCTAAATACCCAATTGCAGAAGAATTTGTACATCCATATCTTTATGTTGTTCATTCCGGGGGTTTTTAATAATGGTCCCTATTGTCTCCTTGAGCTGTCTTAATATCTGAACCATGATATTCTAGGGAGAATCTTTCCTGTTTTTGAAAATTCTGTTATTGCGTTCTTTCCAGACATCCCATATTAGAAAGCCTAGAATTAATGCCCAAGCTTTGTTGATTATTTCATTGTCACAGAAATTTCTCCTCCACTTCTTCAGAGTGTTGGTTATGCTGCCCAAGTCCCTATCTATTTGTTTGAATATTGAAGCTACTTTGTTCCACAAGGTGGAAGTGAATGGGCAGATGTTGAGTAGGTGGTCCATGGTTTCTTTTTGTGATTCACATAGTTGGCATTTGGATAGACCATATACCCCTCTTTTCCTGAGATTCTCCTAGGTTAAAATTTTCTTATGCTGCACTAACCACGTGAACAGTCTGATTTTCATCCAACTTTGGTTTTGCCATAGGTTTTTCCATACCCATAAGGGTTTGGGAAGTCAAGTCCTAGGGTTTTATATTTGGCCTCTTTGAAGTTAAAGTTACCTTCATTATTATTGCCCCATCTCAGCTGGTTTGAATCTGTTGAAGTTAAAATCTTTCTTTGTTCCAGGATGTCCAATAAAGCTTCTGTTTGTGCCCTTAACGAGGAGTCCTCACTGCAAACTAAATTCTTCCATGATCTCCATTTATCTTCCTTTCTTTCCAAAACCCAAAAGTCTTTTACCTTGTGTAACCCCTTGCTATCAGTATCGTTCTTGAGATTGGCAAATTCTTCTGTTAACAGTTTAGGTTCCTGTTGCTAGTTATCTTCCCAGAGCCAAGCGAGGTTTCCATCTCTGATTTCCCAGAAACTGTGTTTCTACACAATGGTTGTATTTTCCCAAGCTTTGTTCCATATGTGTGAGCCTTTGATGAGCCCAGACATTCTAATGTAGTCCTTGTCTTGCCAATTGATTGCATATTTTTGTTTCCAAATTTGGGCCCAAGGGGAAGCCGAATCTTTTAGCTATCTCCACCATAGCTTAGCCCCCAGAACTCTGTATAGCATTTCAAGGTCGTCCAACCCCAAACCACCATGGGTTTTGGGTTTACAGATCTTTTTCCAAGCCACCAAGGCCCATTTTCTTTTTTCCTCCCCTTTGCCCCAAAGAAAGTCTCTTTGGATATTTCTGCATTGTTGCATGATTCTTTGGGAGCTGGAAGGGCTAAAAACATAAAAATGGGGATATTTTGTAGGACAATTTTTGTGAGCACTAGCCTTCCAGCTAAGTTCAAAGACCTATTAGTCCATTTCCAAACTTTGAACTGTAGCTTATTGGTCACCTGTTCCCAAAATGTCTTGCTCAAGGGTTTGTCTGTTAGCGGTACTCCCAAATATTTGGATGGTAACAAATCTCTTTGAAAGCCTAAAATTCTAGATATGTTTCTCTAAATAACATTGTCAGCGTTAAAAAGAAAATCTTTGATTTGGTAAGGCTTACCTCGGTGCCTGCAGCCAATGCAAATACTTTCAGGATATGTTTGAAAGCTAAAGCTTCCTTCACCATAGGTATACCCTGCAGCATGGTATCATCCACAAATTGTTGATGTGTTAGAGCATCTCCATTCATGGTGACTTTGAGACCCTGAATTCTGCCTTGTGCTTTGGAAGAACTGGTTACTTTGCCAAGCCCTTCCATCATGAGAATAAAGAGGAATGGTGAGAGAGGATCCCCTTGTCTGAGTCCTCTAGAAGGGATAAAGGATTTGGAGAGTGAGCCATTTACCAGAATCGAAAAAATTGAGGTAGTTTCTAGGGCCATAACCCATCATACCCAATTATGGTCAAAGCCATAGGCTATAAGAACACTTATGATGTAAGTCCAACTTAGCTTATCATAAGCCTTTTCTAGGTCAAGTTGCATGATCATACCTGCGTGCCTCTTGCTTTTAAGTGAGTGAACGGCCTTGTGAGCTTGAATGATGTTGTTGAGAATTTGTCTGTCTTCCACATACCCAGTTTGTTCCACAAAAACAAGCGTTGGAAGAAGGGGCTTTAGCCTATTGGCTATAATTTTGGAAATAATTTTGTACACCACATTGCATAATGCTATTGGTCTGAATCTGTCGGGTGTCATAGCATTATCCTGCTTGGGAATCAAGGATATGAAAGAGGTATTGAGGGTCTTCAATACAATTCTATTTTTCCTTGAATCCTCCACGACATCAAGAATATCCTTCTTGACTATACCCTAACATGCTTTGAAGAAGTCAACAATGAATCCATCTAGACCTGGCGCCTTCCCATTTTGCATCTCTTTAATAACTTCACTGGCCTCTTCTTCATTCACAGGCATGTTTAGATTGTAATTATCCTCCTTTGTCACAAGCTTCGGAATGTGCTTTGTTATGTCCTTGATGAACTGTGATCTATCTAAGAGAGGCTCCTCGACAATGCCTTGGAAATTTTGAACCACTGTTTCTTCTATTTCTTTGTGGGTATTGAGTTGTTTTCCTTGAGCATCTTTGACGACTGAAATTATGTTATGAGACTTGTGATCCTTGGTGTATTTGTGAAAGAACCTTATGTTCCTTTCTCCTTCTTTTAACCATTGTACCCTTGATTTCTATTTCCAGAATATCTCCTCTTGTACGCATAATTCTTCCCATTCCTATTGAATGTGTTCTGCTTGTGTCTTCCTTCCCTCATTGAAGCCATTTGTAATGAGGATTTGGTTGATCTCATGAAGCTTCCATTCAAGAAATTTTTTGGTTTCAAAAATGTTTCCCAACTCATTCTTATTCCAATCTTTAAGCTTATATTTGATATGTTTCAATCCTTTATGTAGGAGGAACATTTTAGAGCCCTGAACATGCATATCCTCTATCCACTATTTTTCAATATTGCTGATAAATTCCGGATGGGTAAGCCAAATGTTTTCACACCTAAAAGGTCTATTTCTTGGAGTTCCTATAAAGGATGCTTCAAGTTGAATAGGCCAATGATCTGAAACACCAAAAGGAAGTATCCTTACTGACAGGTCAAGACCTGTAAGGATAAGGTCCTCTGAGATGATAAATCTATCAAGTTTTGAAGCCACCTGGGACTCGCCTCCCCTTTTATTATACTAGGTAAAGATTCCAGTAGTTGTTTTTGTTTCAACTAGCCTCATATTGTTTATAAAATTTTGAAATTCTATGGAATCTCTGCCTAAAGATCTAGTTCCACCTTTTTTTTTTCCGAAAGGGATCTGATCATATTAAAGTCCCCTCCCAAAATCCAAGGAATGCTCGCATGTATGTTTCTTAGATCTTCAAGTGAGGTAAGAATCCTAAGTTTGTCCTCACGCTTCTGTGGACCATAAACATTTGTAATCAAGTAGACTTCCTTGTCCCCCAATGGTTGAATAACCATTAAGAGGTAGTTTCTTAATGCTTCAGCATCAAGGATTCCTATTTTCAGAGGGTTCTAGAGTGTAAGAATTCCTCCTATTGTTTTATTTGCTTTAACTTCTAGATATTCATATTTAATCAGCCATTTGCTGTGTATTTCTCTTATTTTTCCAATTGAACATTTTGTTTCCTAGATGAAAATCATGTTTGGTTTTTCTTCTTTCTTTTTATTGCTGAGATTTCTTTGTTTCCTTTTATTTCCTAGACCCCTGATATTCCATGTTGTAATCTTCATTGAGAAAGATTTGTAAATGCATAACTGGTTAGGTCTTTCATCTTACCTAAGTCAATCATGAGTTTTCCACACTCTAGTAGCAACTTATTCTGTTTCTTCCTACCTCTTTTCCTGCTTGGGTTCCTAGGATCTAATCCCAGTGCTGCCTTCATTGTTTTCACTCCTTCATTGTTCTGAATTTCATGGCTTCTTTTGACTCCCGAGCTTTTCACCTGGGTTCTCCATAGGAATAGTTGTTACACCCTATTGAACTCCTCTTGTGGTATCGAATCCATTCCTTTGGCGGTTCCTTGCTCCAGAAAGTTTTCCAAATCTAGATGCTCCCTTTCGAGAATATCTTGCAGTTCATGGTCCTCTGTTCCCACCTTGCTAGGGGTCATCTCTTGGTCCCTATCCAGTTCCAAAGTGTTCAGTAGATCCTACTTTTGTTGATTGTTTTCTTGTGTGTCCTCCATGTTATATTCCTTTTCCTTCTCTATCGGGTTGTCCTCCATAGTCTGGTTACTTTATTTTGCTCCTCTTCTTCTTCTAATACCTTGTACCTATTTTGATTCAACTGCTTTTCCTCATTGTTTTTTTTTTAATACCTTCTTACTACTTTGCCTTTGTTTACCACTTTGTTAAAGCCTTCAGTATCTTTCCATGAGGTAGCTTTAGTTTTGTTTTCCATTCTATTTAAGGGGCAATCTCTGTATAGATGCCCATGTTCATGATATTTTCGGCATCTGAAAGGGATATGCTCATAGCCCACCGCTTGCACCCATTCTTCATCAAAAAATTCCAGAATTACTTCATCCGGTAGCACTCCAGAGAGGTCCATCTCTACACATATGTGGGCAAAGGAGGTATACTTTCCCCGCATAGTGGCCTCTAACATTTTCACAAAATGCCCTAGTTTATTTCCTATTGCTTTTAATGATTTCGGCTGCCAATAATCCAGTGGTAGGGAGAAGAGCCTAACCCACACCGGGACCGATGTGAATGTTTCACGCTTTGGAACAAAATTCATTACCCAAGGTTGCATATAGAGGCTTGTAGCTACATAGAAGTGTGGACCTCCTTCAAACACTCTGTCTTTATCCTCAATGTTTGTAAAAACTACAGTGAAGAAACCCTGGATCCAAGGTGCAGCTCTATACCCCCCTTAGGTTTCCAATGATTCTTCATCAATGCCTGTAAAGCTTTCTTCATAGACCATAACCCCATCAATTTACAAATTACTGCATAGTTCGCCATGTGTTCCTGATGCGCTTGTATCGATGGATCACTTAACACCACTCGGATGTGATGGTTGCCTTAGGTTTGAAAGGACCAGTTCGCTTTCTGGTATCAGCATTCTGGTTCCCTCCTTCTATATGCTTTCCTTTACTAGCTCCTTTCTGCGTATTTTCCTACCCCTGAGTGCCTCTGTTGTATGCTTCCTTTCTTCGGAAACCTCTTCTTCAACCTCCAGAGGTTTCTTGAATCTGTTAGATATTGCCTAACTATAGGAGGGAGTGGTACTCCCCCCTCTCACCTCTCCATGGTGCCCAACACTGCTCTTCTGCTTCAAACCCTAGCTCTTCTCCGCTCCCCGAGTAAAAAGCCCCCACTTGTAAAATCCGACATAAATCCCAATAAAATATGCTTTAAATCACCGTTCTTCATATTAACTTCAATATGATTGCATTAGTTTTATTATATCTTTGGATTCCCATTCGTTGCCTTTGTGATCCTCATTATTACATGTGTAGAGATCACCATTATTTTTTTCTACTTCCAATTGTGCAGTGAATATTACAAATGGTGGTGGAGATCTTATTTAATTGCAGGTTCCTCAACATGTTGCTTATTTCTCTATGTCGCGCTCTATTTCTTCACCAAGCTAGAGATGATAAAGCTTGTTTTTGGAATTTTTTGTTTTGGCTACATGACCATCATTTCATGCTTTTTTTGTTTTGATTAGTACAATAGGTTTCTATGCATGCCTCTATTTTGTCCAGAAAATATACTCATAAATGAAGATTGACTGAGAATCTGCATGCAACTGCCATTTTTTAGAGAGGCCCTTTAAAAGTTTTGGTTTATGGGAATGGTGCTTTCTCATTTTATGTTGTTTTATAGGTTTTTGAGTAACATTATAGGAGACATATCACTGTCAATGTGCTGGTGTGGGAGTTAATACTGCAGATGTATGTTCTTAGATTAATCTCCTACTACATTCTCTTGTGGAAATATGAAAACTCAATTCCCATTGTAATAAATTCAATGCTATATTTTATGCAGTTGAGGCCAATACCACTTGATATTTATTGGTTTCCAAGTTCCTTCAACCAATGAATAGAGTATCAAACATCATTCCAAGCATCATTCTTAGGAATGATAGGATTCTTTTTTTCTAAACATAGTTTATTTTCTAGTTTGGTGAATGCCAATACGTTGGTCAATAATCGATTGGTATTTTTGCAAAGGTTTTTAACAATAAACAACTTGCATTGTTATCATTGTTATGGTTTCCATTAACAATTTTATATTAACACTACATCTTAAAACTATTAGTCTTCTAAATTATCTAAACATATTTTATTTTCTAGTTTGGTGAACACTAAGGTTTTGTTTATTAAACAGTTGGTGTTATTGCGAAGGTTTTATACAAGAAGCAATTGGTGTTTTTCTCATTATTGTGGCTGGAATTAATAATTTTTTCTTTGAACTACATCTTATAAATACTAGTCTTTCTTTTGTCTAAACAAAATTTATTTCCTAGTTTGTTGAATGCTAATGTTTGTTTCAATAAACAGTTGGTGTTGTTACAAAGGTTTTTTACAATAAACAGCTGATGTTGTTCTCACAACCATGTCTGCGATTAATCATTTTTTCTTTGAAATACATTTTAGCAAGTACTTGTCTTTGATACATTTTAGTGGTAATGCATGATTTTGATAGACACTAAAACTTGTTGCACTTGGATATGAGATACACAATAGAAGATGCACATGTTTGATTTCCTCTTTTATCACCTCTTTCCCAGAAATTGTGGGTTGGAATTTTTTTACAATTGATTGAAGTCTGCTAACAAAATCACTGATAAATTATTTATGAGTCAAATCAAAACAAAATGCCTTTGACCATGTGAAAAGTATATTCCCTGCCATGGTAGGGACTAATAAAATAGGCTGCCTAGCCTAGTTTTGTTAGACTACAATATTTTAATTCTATATAATATATGTATGAGAAGATTTTAATGAAATTGAAAGTTTATCGTTCTTGTAGTTAGGAGGGTTTCAGAGTCGAAGCAATGCTTGCATATTGTTGTGCTAGAAGAGGAGAGAAAACGTACATTGTATTGTTTTTCTTTTTCACCTGTCCCATGGATATTACAAGCTCTCTTAATGAAATTTTTTTATTTTTATTTTTTTTGGTTTAAATACTGGATTTGGACAGGAATGTTGTATATAAGGAGTAGGCAAGGTTGAATTAGGTTACATGCAATGCCCTTATGGCTAGATTAGAATTGTTGAAGGCTGATTTGGAAAAGCAAGAAAGAGAACTCTTTAAGAAATTCAAGCAAAGAGATGATACAAAGGAGTTACTAAGGCCATACTTGGAACAAGTATGTAAAACACAAAGTGGATGACATAGCAAGTTGTTCCATGAAAATTTTCAAGAGAGAGGTAGATAAAATGAACTTGTACCTCCTTCTATTCCACTAGTTACTCGAGATAAGGAATCTTGGAGAATGGCCTTGAAGGAATTTTCAAGTGAGTCGTTGAAAGACACAAGTTTTCTTAGAATTTTTTGAGGGAACAACAAAAGAATAAAAAAATAACTAAGACAATTCCTATAAGATGACCTATAAGCATCAAGGTCTTAAAAACTTCTTGAGGTAGAGAAAAGGTAGGGGGTAATAGATGTAGGAAAGAAAAAAGGGCCATGATTATGAAGATGCAAGTAATGAATCCATTGGAGATAATTCCAAGGAGGTTTAGGTTTGTGCAAAGGGGGAGGTAGATGATTTTAGATGATGTGTTTGAAAAAATATTGTCGAAACAACAAGAAGAAAATGCAACTTGAGCACACTATCACCAAGATGCTCACATTCCCATCTTTTCTCTGGGGTAGATATACATTTTATTTATATGTATTAATATTCTTTTTAGCAATTATCATTTTCTATTGTGCTTTGAAGTTATAGACTTTTAGTTTGGAGGATTCTAAGCTAATGATCTTCACTAGGTTATGGCTTTGTTTGTGTTGTGTACAATTAAGGTAGATGCATTCTTAGAGCACTTGCATAGATGGAGCAGAAATGTTGATGGTCTAGTTGAGCATTTTTAGGTTCACAGCAAGTCTATAAACCTTTCTGTCTGCATAATCTTTCAATATGGGTAAACATTAATATTTCATTATATGAAAAGTGATTAAAGGATTTTCAATATAAACTGCTCATGGAATGCATATTCTTTTTCATTGAATTCAGTGAATTTTGGGGGAAGCATGTCTGAAATAATATGGGGAAATTGAGCTTGTGGACCAAAATAGTAGCTCAAAGTGGAATTGACAAAATGTTTAAGCTGAGATTTGGTGTTTGTCCAATAGGGAAGCTCTTGAAAACTTCATCTTGTTACTTGTCAACCAGCAGTGGCCATGTGGTAGGGATACTATTCATATCAATAAGAAAAGTAGCCTTTTGCAGTGACATTCCAATCTCCTTCACATCTTTTCAAGGAAGGAATGCCTGTAACTACTACAGGGTAATACATACATGATCACTTTAATTCATTAATGTTTGTGAATTCAACTTTATTTTAATGTTTCCTTTTTACTGTGTGTATTACACAGTATCCCTTTCCTAGGTATCTAAAAGAAAACTTTTACATGTTTCCAAAAAATGTTTTTTATGGAGATTGGATTTCTTGAGTATTTTTGTTACACATAAATGCCTTCAATACTCAAACCTCTGTAACTGATCTTGGTTGATTGGATTGGATATTGTAAGTGTCAATACATTTGGGAAGAGTGAGATAAATGAGCCCATGTGATAATGCGAACAAGCCTTCAAAGAAATATATACAAATCCAAACTATAGAGAATCATGAATTATGGTTCATGGGTTTCCTTAATTATTAAAAGGCCTTTAATAATAATCAACAAAGAGTGACATCTTATTAGTTATACGAGTGTATGCCAAGAGGATTTTTGAGAGTTTCTTCAACATGAAGGTCATTATGAGGCAACCATTACAACTTTTAAAGTTAACATGCAATATATATTGAAAGTTTAGTCTTTATACAACCTGAAAATTCTAGAAATAAAAAATGTAACAGTATCCTATTTATCAGGGTTTCAACCATTCTCTTGAATAAAGTATATGGAATTTATGGAATTTATTCTTGACATGTCTAAGAGTCACTTCATCGACAAATGCATGTAAAGTTCATTGGTAAATATTACAACTAATTCTAGGCACAAACATTCCCCTTATTTATGATATCAATGGAAATCCAGTACCACAAAATGACTTTAGAAAAACTTGCATTTGTCATTACATAGAAATGGGTTTTAGATACATGTCGAGTGAGAATTTTTTTTCTTTTCATTTTTCATTAGTTTCAATACGCAATAAAAAATTTCGTGGTTTTCACATAGATTTGGCTTGTGTAAGGATTTGTTTAAAAAAATTGTATTCTCTACATTGAAATTAGTAAAATACATAGTTCCTTATATTGAAAAATCTTATATTTTATTTTTTTTTAAATATAAAAAAAAATATGTTGAAATATTTATTCAATTAATAAATATCAACAATCTAATTCAATTAAAAAATCTAGCATCATATCTTCATTATAATTTAAGTTACAATTTAAATGGAGTAGTATTTTCTCGCATCTTAATTACAATTTAAATGCAACAAAACTTTAAAAATAAAATTCAATATGAGGAGACTTTATCACCTATAGGTGCTCATTGGGGGTATAAGTGAATTGGGAGGATTTCAACCTCTCACCTCCTCTTACATACCATTTCATTTTCATGGCCATCACCAACTGAACTGCCCCAAGGGCTATTAAATAATTTCATATTTATTTAAAAATATAAAAAATAAAGAAATAATTAGGTTATCATGTACCTATTAAATAATTTCATATTAATTCTTAATTTAATAGGTTTAAAATATCTTATTTATGTTCTTAGTGAACGAATATCATAGTAAATTAAACTTATCTTAAAAAATGATCATTTTTTCATTTTTTATATAAAAAATATGATAAATAAATTGTAAATTCAATGATACTGTAAATACTCTAAGAATTAGTTATTTTTAGTCATTTTTAAAATAATGGGAAGGGACATCGATGGGGGTGTTGGAATGGTGTGGCAAACTCACCCCATGAAGTCACACATGCATACGAGTCATCACAATCTAGTGAATTAATATGGTAACCCTTGCAACCTCCATGTCTTCTTACCCAACATGAAATTGTTCAACCATTTTCTAATATATTTTCATTTTCACCAGGTTTGTGGTGGGATTTCCCCCCACCAACATCTAGTTATTCGATGCTTCATTAATGAAGGAAGGTCCAAGCCTTCTTGGCTTGGACCTCCATAGGCTTGGACCTCCATAGCTCTCATCATACTATAAATTGGACACAATGGGGCTTCAATCAATGAACCTATGATATAGCATGTGCATTTGTGGCATGCTAAAAAAAACCCTTCTTGAAAACTTCACTCAACTACTAATTTGATGGCACCTACTAGTCTTGATATGGACATCAAGAAAAGCATCTTCAAAAAGAGAAGTGTAAAATTCTGAAATGGTAGCCTCTACATGTGTGAAAGGAATGTATTACTCCAAGTGAAATGGATCACATGGCTTGAAATTGCTGACACTAAACACATAATAGATAATATACCTTGTTACTCCTTAGCTTGTATGAAATTTCACAAATTTTAATAGTTGTTGGTTGAGCTTGGATGTATTGATGAGAGAGATTTTTCATGTGATTTTATGCCCTTGGTGACAATATATAGATATTCTTATGGTGCTTTATTTTTTTTCATTTCTTATCATGATGTTGGTCATGACAATGTATTTGTGTATGTGTGATTTATCTAAGAAATTTTCCCTCAAGGCTACACATTGGCCAAATTAGAAATCACCTAAGTTATCAAATGGTCTCTTCAATTAAATCAATGTTGGTTTATTGCATTGAACTTTAGATCAAGATTCTGTTGCGTCATATCAAGCTACAACCACATGTTTTGGGTAAACAATTGTTTGAGTAATGCCATAAATTCAATGCGAGACAATTATTCATCAATTAATATATTATGAATGAGGAGATAAATGATTAAGTGAAGTGCTATGAATGTATATTAAAAATTAGACTACATTTATTAACTTAACATAATAGAGTTATTTAGTTGTTAGACATTAAATATAGCGTTCTTACACTTCTTGGATAATCCCTGGTCATGGTAATACAAGCAGTGAACTGAAATAACTAGTCTTGATCAAATAGAGTGACTCATTCATCCTTTTTAGAAAATAAGCCTTGAACTTAATATGACAGAGAACACAATCTTTTAATTAATTCCATGAATGTTTCCATGTTTATGAGATGTATAGGCCATAGTCACATCATCTACAAATCAACATTAGAGCAATATTTCACATTGAATAAGGAATAATCTATGCCAAAAAAATAACAAATTTCTCTTGTCTATTGCATGTAATTTTTAAATACTACAAAAAGAATGGTTGTTACTTATAAATAAGGGTGGTTGTTCATGTTCATCATAATTAACCATGAATGCATGAGTATAGCAATATTCTCAGTTATGTATTGCAATAACATGTAAGGAGTTTGCTCTCTTTATTCCTCTTCGAAGACCCAAATAGGTTGTAATAAGTTCCCTTGCTTGAGAGAAAGTGAGTGAATGATTAATTGAGTGATGGAGGTATAACCCATCAATTTATATGGATTTGAGATTTAGGGTCCCAACCTTGGTCGTAGATAGCATTCTTGCATCTAGAGGGTCTACACTTGTGCTTGAACACCTTATTTAGTGCAAACATATTCATAAAAATTCATCAATTATTTTTTCATCATCATATACATGAATTTATATGTCATTTTATATACATGCACATAATTAATCTTCCTACAACATGGTTGATCTTTGTTTGCCTTAGATCATTTAATGCCACAAATCATAGTGAGATGTGCTTGAGTGTGGGTTGAGTAATTACATTGTGGGAGAACTAATATGCTTCTACAATGTATCTCAAAGGAAGAAAGGTGCAAGGTAGAATGCATGTGGGGTCATAAGAGAGGCATCATATCACTATACTAGGGATATGAATTTAAAGGGGTATAAAAAATGTTAATGAAAAATTGGATACCTACAATATCTAGTGAAAGTACATGTTTTTTAAATTGGGAAGGTGTATTGGGTTTGTATTGGTAGCGGATTAAACAAAGTGTTTTTTAGAGGTATTTTCGAATATGTAGTCAAATTAAGGGTATAATTTGTTTATAATTCCACAAATGCACGTGCTATGTCATAGGTTCATTGAGTGAAGCCCCTGTGATAGACATATCCTTCAAGTTTTTGAATCAGAATGGGATTGTCTCTCCATCCCATCTTAAGTTTCTGATTTTCATGTCTCTTTCCTTATTTCCATCAGGAATGCATTAATGTATGTGGCATCGCGTCATGGGTGAAAATCCTCTCTCCTCTCTTCCCTTGTAGGCCACTGTACCCCCCCCGCCCCCCCGCCCACTAACAACGCATTCGCTACCTAGGCACATTTCTGAAACTAGGAGGGCACTCCTAGAGTAGTTACTGTAAATAAATCTACTTGAAAAAAACAAGAATGAAACCATACACATCCACAATAGAGCCAGAGCTCCAAGACACTAAATAATCCTCAAACCTCATGACACAGACCTAAAACCCGAGGGAATCACTTGGACACATTATAAAATATTTAGGGAAACTGCTGAAAAGGACCCCTTCCCAAACATCGTTAGAAATATGCCCAAACATACATAGTACAGTGAACCTAGGTCACAAAAAACTCTGAGACACCTAGGAATCCAAGCCCAAAGCAACCCTTTAGCCTAATCCTTATAATTCATTAAATGAGACTTACTAAAATTAAAGTTAAATTTAGCACCATGCTAAAACATTATAAATGCAAGGAGATCCTTCAACAAAGGTTGTAGATAGGATGCCAAACCTTCCCAATATAGATAAATAAACTGAAATTCAACCCCATAGTATAAATAAATCACACCTATAACCTTGGACCCTACCCCAATACTTAATTCAAAACAAATTGCTATATAATGGAAGGAATTGATCTTAATTCCAATGCAAGGTGATCTAGGTGGATATTGGTGGCCACTCGCATATTCCACCTAGACCCCCCAGTCAATTTCATATGTTTCCTTGTTCATTTTAGTATTTACTATTTTTAGCAGGTTTTTAGGTCTTGAACTTCCGGAGCAGTTTTGACCCCCAAAATGACATTTTTTTGGGGCCCGCGGTAGGCCCGTAGATTTTGGCAAGGTCTTGCGGCGAAACCTATAGTACTCATAGAGACCTTTCCAACAAGGTATCGTATGTGCCAAATGGAGATAATATGACCAAGTTATCACCCTGGGAAGTTGGCTGCCCAACGGGGTCCACAAATTCTTGGTGTCACATCTCTTGGGGTTATGGTTTTGGTTGTTTAGGGTTTTATCCTATTTTCCAATAATAAATAGGCCCTTGAGTCTCATTGTAACAGAGTTTACAGGCCTGTAGCCACCACATCTCTTCTCAAAGATAAGCTACCATTGCCTGAGCTATCTTATTTCCATTATGTTTGTAAGCATAGTTCAATATTTTTCTAAAAATGAAATGAAGTGTTTTTCTGCTGCATCTCTGTGTTTATGATTATATTTGTAAGCTGTTGTGTTCTTGTTTAAGTTCGGATCAGTGGTATCAGAGCGATCTTCTCTTTCTCTATTTTTCTTGCATGTCCCCAACGAGGTCAAGGTATAAAGAGTTAGGGCTTGATCTAGTTGAACCATTGTAAGATCAGCCTCACAAAACTCGACAACCTCCCATGGTGAAAGAAAAGAAAGATGAGGGGGCAGGAGATCCTTTCAAAATGTTGCTTGAGGAAGCCCTTGAGCGATAGAGGGATACGATGATGGATAACTTTGATCAGATCCTTCGATGGCTACCCAAAGGCGATGCATCTTCATCCAACAAATACTCTGGAGGTGCCACTCCTTTTAAGGTACAAGTTAACTTCAATATTACCATATTCGAAGGCCTGATAGATGCAAATGCCATAGATAAATCGTTAAATCTATTGGAAGGATATTTTTTAGTTCATGACTTTTTCAATAGGGAAAAGATTACTTTTACGCTTCTTAAAACCGCCCCACACATCAAGGATTGGTGGGAAACCTACTGTGAACAAAAGGACGAGAGTGAACCCTCATTGTTTTCAGCTGTACCCACTTGGAATTATTGCCAAGATGCCATCAAGGAACAATATTACCCTGTCGATAGCTATGAATACAAATAAATAAAGTGGACCACATTACGATGGGGAAGGAACCAAGATGCGTCAGAGTTCACAAATACTTTCCATACCCTTCACATGAAGCGGGGTATCAAGGATACTTAGTGCATTTGGTGCTCAAGTACTGTGATTGTCTATACAAGTACAATCTAGGATGAGATGGAGTTCCTGGACATTTCCTCGCTCGACACGGCATATGGGTATGCTGTCAAGATTGAGCATAAGTTTAAATAGAAGAAGCAGGGCTTTGGATCTGCAAATCCAAAGCAAGGAAAAGGCTCCCCCAAACCACAGACAAAGGACCAAGCCAAGGCAGTGCTACCCAGGACAACCCGCCGAAGTTGCAAACAAAGAACAACACCCCAAAGACGAAGAAAGACACGATAAAATGGTGTGAGTTCCATAAGAGCTCCACTCACAATTAGACGTAGGTTCCAACTATGAATCAGAACCCAATAAGGGAATTGACAAAGGGAAGAAGCTCATTGATGCGGAGGTCAGTGCCACCGTGGCCACCACCATGATCCAGAATATTGAGCCTGAAGATCCAGAGGAGGAGGAATGCCTCTTCCACTCACAGATGTGGGTGAAGGGTTCTCCACTGCAATTAATTGTCAACAACAAGAGCCAAAAGAACCTCATTTCAGCAAAGGTCATGAAGTAGTTGGGCTTAAAGACTATAACACATCCAAAACCATACACCATCTGGTGGCTTCACCAAGGACGAGATCTCCATGTGAGCCAACAATGTCACCTTCCCTCCAGCATCTAGCCCTTCACAGATGAGGTACTATGTGACATTGCTCCTCTTGAAGTTTGTGATGTATTGTTAGGACAACCATAATTGTGGAAGTGACATGTTGTATGAGAGTCTATACCTTGCTCTGTGATTATTACTTTGGCTAATAATTTTTACAGGATACCGAAGGTAGCCTCGCCTACCGCTATCTCTTTTATCACTACAAAGCAACACAATAAGATCATTTCCTAGACCAGGAAATTATTTTCCTTATGATTCGCCCCCAGGGCAAGAAGAAGGTTGTGGCCACGACTTCTAGGTAGGGATCCTCTGCATAGAAGTAGCAAATGGACAAGGTCATAAAGGAGTACAAGGATATTTTTGCCTCACCCATAGAGGTACCTTTGCATTGTCAAGTCAAGCACTCCTTCGATCTGACCCCGGGCATGCCACTGGCTAATGGACCGCTATCGACGCTATGTTCTGGAGAATGATGAGATCAAGAGGCAGATTTAGGAACTATTGCAGAAAGGGCACATTAGGCCAAGCTCATCACCTTGTGGGAGCCTGATTGTATTGGTACAGAAGAAGGATGGGACCTAGAGGCTTTGTATTGACTATCGGGCGATGAACATGATCACTGTCTAGAATCGGTACCAAATCCTACGGGTTGATGACCTTCTTGAGCATCTCAAGGGGGCCAAATATTTCATCAAAATTGACTTGAAGTTAGGTTATCACGAGGTGCCTATCGAACCCTTCGATGTGAGGAAGACTGCCTTCAAATCCAAGGAGGGACTTTTCGAATGGTTGGTCATGCCACTCAGATTGAAGAACACCCCTACAAGCTTCATTAGACTAATGGAAGGAATCTTGTGACCCTTCACCAATGCATTCATGATTTTTTATTTAGATGACATCTTGATCTTCAACCAGAGTTGGGAAGAGAATATCCACCATATTCGATAGGTCCTTCAAACCCTATGCCAACACAAGTTGTTCTAACTTGGAGAAATGCACTTTTGGCCTCACCCAGGTTCAATATCTAGGGTACATCATTGGTGAGAAGGGTGTACATGTGGACCCACGCAAGATACAAGTCATTCAGGATTGGCTAGCCCCAACCACTCTAACAAACTTTTTAGGTCTTTCCAGTTTCTACCATAGGTTCGTGTTGGGGTTCTCTCATATCACTTCGCCTTTAAGTCAAGTCACAAAGGGTAGAGTGAAAGAAAAGATTTTTTGGTTAGAAACTTAACAAAAAGCATTCTCTGAGTTGAAGAATCACCTGTATTTTGAACCAATGCTCACATTACCAAACCTGCAACAACCATTTGAGATTGAGACAGATAGCTCTGACTATGCTATTGGTGCGGTTCTTACTCAGCATGGGCATCCAGTGGCTTACCAAAATTAGACACTTTCATACATAGTCTAAAAGTACCCTACTTACGACAAAGAAATGCATTCCATTGTGCAGGCATTCCGTCAATGGAAGCATTACATTCTGGGGAAGGAAATGGTCATCCACATAGACCACCGACCTTTATAGTTCATACAAACACAAGGGAAGTTGCAGAAGGATCACCATTAGAAATGGTTCCCCTATTTTCAATAGTTCCATTTGCACATGAAGTATAAGAAGGGCAACACCAATAATGTTACTGGTTGCTTCAGCCAACCACCGGTCATGGTGCTAGTCACTGTGCTCGACTCCTATGGGCACGAGACATCGGGGTGGCTGCATCTTTATAAGAGCGATCTAGAATTCGGCAGCATATATCAGACACTCCAGGAAGGGAATAGAGTTCCAAATTTTGACCTTCATGATGCACTATTATGCCTCCTAGGACACATCTGTGTTCCTTCAAGTGAGCGTTCCAAGATGATTTACGAGGTGCACTATAGTTGGGTCGCTGGATATTTCGAGTAGAGAAAATAGTGGTGGTATTGCAGAAGTATTTTTATTGGCCGAAACTTCGTCAGGATGTTGGGAAGTACATTAGATACTACACAACCTACGCCATTTCCAAACCAACCATCAAGAAGCAAGGTCTGTGTACTCCTCTACCTACTCCTAGTCAGCCTTGGGAATCTGTCTCCATGGATTACATGTCGGGCCTTCCTTCTACTAAGCACGGAAACGATTGCATTTTCATGGTCATTGACATATTCTCTAAGATGGCCATCATGGAAGCCTACAAGAAGAGTATCACAGTAGAGGGCACAACTAAGCTCTTCTTTGAGCAATTATGGGTACACTTTGGGATCCCACAATCCATTGTCTCAAATCAAGACAATAGATTCCTGAGTTTATTTTGGTCAAGTCTCTAGTAGATGTTGGATACAAAACTTACTAAGTCCATGGATTTCCATCCCCAAACTGATGACCAAATAGAGGTTGTCAACATGATGATCGTACACATTCTGTGCATGTACAACTCAAAGCATCCATGCACATTGGATGAAATTCTCCCCTACATCTAGCACAGCTATAAGAGAGCTCTCCACAACTCAACAAGCCACAACCCCTTTCAAGTAGGGCTGGGATTTCAACCATTATGCCCCATTGATGTGGCAATACCATTTGCAGCCACTCAGGTAGATTCGACTCACGTTCAGTCCGAAGCTAGAAGGGCTATTAGCTTCATTGAGCGCATTCTACACAACCACCAACAAGTACATGATATATTGGACAGAGCCAAAGCTAAGTGCAAGTAGTGCCATGAACATCATTGAGTGCCGCACAAGTTCCAGGTGGGCAACAAAGTTTGGCTACATTTGTAGGAGCTCAACATTACCAAGGGCATCAGTGATAATGCCTTCGAGCTCAAAATCCCACCATTCCTTGGGCTGCACCCAATGTTTAGTGTAGATTGCCTTCGGCCATACTTTCTAACATTATTGGACACATCTAACATTGCAGAACATCTCATACCAACAAAGCTCAACCCAGACTGCATGTAACATGCCACAGCTGATCAGATCATGGACACACAGATCAAGAACACTTGCTAATAGAGAATACAACTATATCGAGTTGTCAAAGCAGGCCAACTCCTTCACCAGGGCAAGTGGTTGACTAGGGACCAAGTTCAACAAAAATTTCCTCACCTCATGGAGGCTCTTCATACAATGGGGACCATTGCTTCCTAAGGGTGGAGGAATGATCCAAGTAGATATTGGTGGCCACTCACCTATTCCAACTAGACCCCCCCAGTCAGTTTCATATGTTTCCTTGTTCATTTCAGTGTTCAATATTTTTAGTATTTTTTCGGGTCCTGAAACATATGGAGCCATTTTAACCCCCTAAACAACATTTTATTGCGATCCACAGCAAGCCCGTAGCCATAGGTAGGGGCTTATGATGAAAATTGTAGTACTCAAAGAGATCTTTCCAAGAAGGTATCGTACGCACCAAACGGAGATAATATGACCAAGTTACGACCCCGGGAAGTTGGTTGCCTAACGTGGCCCACAAACTCTTGGTGTTACATCTCCTGCGGTCAGGGCTTTGGTTCTTTAGGATTTTCTCATGTTTCCCAATAGTAAATAGTCCCTTAAGACTCATTGTAACAGAGTTAAGAGGCATGTAGACACCACATATCTTCTCAGAGATAAGCTACCATCCCCTGAGCTGTTTTATTTCGATTATGTTTGTAAGCACAATTCAATAATTTTCTATTAATGAAATGAAGTGTTTTTCTATTGCATCTCTTTGTTTATGATTATATCTATAAGTTTTTGCGTTCCTGTTTAAGTGTGGATCACAAGGGGTTGAAAGTGTAGCCCACACTAGCATGACGGGCACGAGGGTTCCAAGCTTCAAACCATAGACCTCAACGGTAAAGATTCTCCACTCTTGCCACCAACACCCTCGCAGGTCGAAGAGCTTTGTCTTAGCTATCACTATATTAGACCCAAACTAGATCATAAAGCACCTTTCACCATTGACTAGAACAAAAAAAAACCCATAGGGAGGTCGAGGACCTAGCCTCGCCTCCTCCTCTCAATCCACCACTAACTACTCTACAAGACATCGTTTGGACATGTTTATAATGGGTTAAGGCCTATGGGGTTTTACATGTGAATGTATGCAAGGGGATAGCCATGCCCCCTCCTCATAAATGTACATCATGTCCAAGGGTGGTAGGCATAAACCCTGAAGCCCCCTCATTACTCACATTAACACCCCCATCAGGGAATTTTTTAATTAAAATTAATTGAAAATTTTGTATTTGATTTTTTATAAGCTTTAAATTATTTAATTATTCATAATAATAATAATAATAATCCAATATTAAGGTCGGATATAAACTCTCCTGCTTATTTTAAGTGGGAACTTTCATCATTAAAATATGAAAAAAGTTAAAATTATTTACTCTATATTCATATTTATAAGTGTTTTTAATTTTGATTTTGAATTTATTTTATATATATGATTATACTATGTAATAATGATCATGATGATTCACATTTATAGAAACCATAATTATTTAATCTCATATTTAAGTAAATATTACGTAAACCTAATTAAAATATTATTTCCATGCTAAAAAAACATTAAAAGAAGAGTTCTAAGATTGCCATAGTTTTAGTGATTTAAGATGTAAGGTTAAAATTGTAACTGATATTTTAAAATTAAGCTTTAAGTTGGGTGTACAAAAGGAACTTTAGGAGAAATTTTATTTCTTTTTAACCCTCTTAGTGTCACAAAGATGATATATTCTTGCATCCTATAGTGTTTTGGGAATTGTGCAATTCCTAGTTTTGTTATGTAGCTCATGGGAGTTGATTTGTATTGATGATTTTCTTCTTTATGGTAGTCAAAATGAAAACACTTTTGATTTTTTTCATTAGGGTTGACCATTCCTTGTGATTTCCTTTTGTTTTTTGACTCTTTATTGCACCATAAATTCTCTTTAAATTTAGACGTAACATTATTTTTAATATTGTATCTTGTTAAACGACATCTTCCTTTATTCCACAATGATTTAGCCAATATTTCAAGAAGGAAGCAATTTGGGGGAGCCTCTTATCATCTATGTTGTTTATCTTGTTTGTACATTAAGTACCTAATCATGGTTGTGCGCCCAATGAGGGAGATACTTGCTTTTATGAGGAAGACATAATACGTTGTATTTCTTTTAATATAAAGACTACACAACATAAAATTAGTTTGAATTTTCTTTAACCTTCTCCAAGATTCTCTAGAGATAATGCATTGTCAGGCTTCGCACACTTATAGGATAACAAGAGTGACTAGAGTGCCAT
>APFE030695438.1:0-26485 GCA_000404065.3 Pinus taeda | reverse complement strand
TATGTGAGCATGATCCTCAACATCACTGGGCAGTGGTGGAGCTGTTGAATAAGAGGAAGGTAGACAATGAGTTGAGACAGTGCCCGCTTCCACATGAGATTACGCAGCTCCATCAACAAAATGTTGAGTGAGGCTTGATATCAAACATTCTCTTGGGACGAGAAGATTTATTAAGGTAGTACTCGAACCGGTCCCAATGATAAGAAAATTTCATCTGGCTCCTCAGAGCTTGAAACTGCAACTCACGGAAGCACTTCCAAAATTCAATAACAGATTCATGCGGAGCCCTCTGTTCCTGTAAAAATTTCCATCCAAAATGGTCTAGATCAAAATGATAGAACGTGTCTTCAATAAGATCATAGAAGTTCTCAAATGAGTGCACGGTGTCAGCCAGTAGGTTGAGAACCCAACAAAATGGAGATTCACGAAGTGTGTATGCAAGCAACAAGTTGACCTGTTCATGAGAAAACTCATCTTCCTCATGAATCATGGAAAAAAAATTATTTAAGTGCTCAAGCCAGGCCACTTCGCCTTCACCATCATATATGTGAGTGGACAAGAGATTGAAAAGCTTCCCTGAGGTGGAGACATCTTCACGATTCAAAAAACACCTCAGGGGAAGAAGAGTGCAAGACTCCATGAAAGATATGCGATGGTTCAAAACTGGATGAGAGGACACAACTTGTCATGAGGCCCTCCTTCTAGTGCCAGAAATGTTGATGGTGCTGGACCTGCCAACATGTCAAGGGGATCTCCCTAGTAAGAAGACCCAATTAGACCTTAGACCGTTTGGTGTAGGAGTCACAACAGTGGGTCGCAAGGTAATGCCTTGACCGTGATGTTGCACAAAGGCAAGCAAGATAACTCTGACAGTAACAAGGGTGTGACTGACACAATAAGTCAAGGAAGGTGTATGAGAGGTTCTAACACTTCGAAGGGAGAAGAAGGTGAAGGTGAGTTCCAGGTTGAAAGGGATCTGTCCCAACTCGGCTAGGAACACACAACACAAAAGGACATGCACAACTTTCGGCGAAGCAGTCCACTCGGATGTGGTAGTCACATCATACAAGGTAAGATAACACGTACAACACTCACGGATCAGTCCAAGACGAGTGCGACGGTTGTTACAGCAAGGTTCATGTGAAAGGTCTGTATGATGTCTGGAAGAGCAATTGACACGAACGGTGATAATATTAACAACATATAAAACACATTAACAACAAGATTCATATAATTTCATGTGAATCAGTTCATACACAAGTACATAAGTTAAACAACATATATCTTTAAGGCAACTGGAGTAGTCCAACTATAATAACAACATATGCATGAAAATGTGTTGGTTCTTATTATATAAAGAAGTGTAAGTCTCAATCATATAATGCATCGATGTAAACCTACTAACCCCAACAATGGAATGTTATAGTGACATCCACCTGCCCCTCCAAAGAGATGTACTAGCTCCGTGTAGTGGAGAAGCCAAGGCGCATTACAATACTGTCCAAGCCTTCTTCAAGATAGTCTTAGTAGAAGCTTGGCCGACCAAAAGCCTCTACAATGAGTTATGAGGGACTATTTATAGCAAAGGGTGGGGTGACCCTTGACATTCCCCTTTGTGATAGTTCAACTACCCTCATGACTCTTCACCTACTTTATGACTATCACGTCCAACTATTCACACTTGACTTACACTTGATATTACTCAACATTACAATGCACATGTACTCATGTGAGACAACATGGCTTGAGCAAGCCTTGCAAGACATCACTGACACTCGGTCCACTGTGATGAGACCAACTCTTTGACATGCTTTTCATGGTGAAGGTGGTGAGTTGATGCCAAGCTTGGCCATTTGTGATGGTGTGCATGCACCTCATGGTGACATCTTGCTAAAGCGAACTCTTGCCTCCATTGCAACCAGTGCATTGGTTCGGCTCCTTTATCCAACTCGTCTGCTAACATGCACATGGTATTCTTGGGTACGGTTGAACTGAAAACACACTGATGCATAGTGTCTGTGCTGATCTTCAAGTGTGTGCTGATGGTCATGTGCATCAACTTGCCAAAGTACATGTTCAGCCCTAGTTGGAATTTCTCCTTATCTTCGCCTTGGTGAGTGTGTTGAATGAGTTGGATTGCATGTGTGTGCTCAACGACATGCATGCTATTGAATCCCTTGCATGCAATCATCAACACTACTCACCATGTCTGCTCTGTGTCAGCTGCTGGGATGGGTCCTTAACTTGTACAGGTGCAGTTTAATCCGTGAGTGCATGTTGTGCACACTGTTGTTCCTGTTCCTCTTACAACTCATTTGTCTATCTATGTAGCTTCATGTTCTTCTTGAGTTGCTTCTTCAGCACATGCAACTCCTTCTTTGTTTAATCTTTTGCATTCACGTGATCTTCATGTCATGCCGTCAAATTATATCTGGAATCTTCAAAGTTCTCATCATCAATGGACTTGCTTGACCTTGCAACCTTGTTCCGCCTCTGTTTTGTCAACAACCCTCCTCTTGCATTTGTTGCATTCGGTATGTTGTCTTCAGCTATTGTTCATGATGTTGCTCACTGTGATGTTGTTGTTGTCATATCTTGATTTCCTTGTCTACGAACAACTTGATGTCTTCGTGGGTAGGCAAGTCCATGGACACTTGATCGATTGCATCCCCAAGTGTGCTCTGAACATTGTCTTCGTCTCTTCTCTCCTAGAAACCATTGTACTTGTATTGTTGAGAGGTAGCTGAACACCTGGGATACTTGAAGACATGGAAATGCTCATGGCAAGCAATATGCCAGTCGAAAACCAAAATGAACATGAGAAATGACTTGCAACATACCTGGGTGCATGATCATGAAGGTTGCGCAATTTCAGCCAGGGGGTTGGGACACTGCCTGCCAAGACTGCACAAGGCACAATCTGGGCTGACCGCTGGAACTGTGCAATGCACAGTCTAGTATGGCTGCTAACTGTTGGGATTGCACAATATGCAATTCCAGCTGGGAAGGATTGCTGGCCTAGGGCCAAATTTGTGCAATTTCTTGGACCAAGTAGCCACTGTCCTCCATAAATTCACAAAACAGTCCTAGAGGCCAGTGCTAGGAAGGAATGCGTAAATCTGGAGAGGAAGGTGAGCCTTCCTTCCCTAGATTGCGCAATGCATCCTTGGTGAAGGTAGAGTCCAGGCCAAGGTTGGCCCAACTCGCCGACGAGCAACTGAAAGCAGCTAAGATAGTAAATGCATGGTGACACTAAGTGATAGTAGAAGTGATTAACAGTGCATGCAAAACATGAATGAAAGATTCAGAAAATAGATCAACATGCATGTGGGTGAGGCAGTTCGCCGGTTGGGCGAACGTCTGTGCAAAACAGTTTCATGCATGCGGTAATAGTGAGATAACAATGAAAACTGAAATAGAGCTAGGTCAAGCTAGTATATATGCAAATGACAACAAACGTTCAAAGAAATCAATCAAACATTACTCCCATAAGGGAAAACACAAAAAGCGATAGAAATGAAACACAAGGAATGGGAAGCGAGCTTACCGCAAAATAGCTGAGTTGAACGTGCCAACTACTCCTAGATGTGATGTGGGATGATAGAGCTGAAAGGTTGATGTGAGGAATGACCTTTGCAACATCCAGTTGATGCGTTTTGATAACATCGAGGTTTTGATGCACATGCCACGAATCTAGGGGAAGCGATACTTGGTGGGAGCTTTTGGAATTTCTCCTTGCATGTAACCTCCAATTGCTAAACATAGATATTTGAAACAAGGGATGCCTTGCATGCTACCTTGGGAGAAGCAACCCATGCATCCAAGTCTATTTTTCTCAATCTTGGAGGGTACCGGTTAACTCAGTTGGACATGCAAGAGACTACTTGACTGCTGGAGAAAAATGCGCATTTTTGGCTAGGAGTTGGGTTGGCTTCCCAGGAAATTTGTGCAATTTCTGGGCAGAGCAGCTGACCGTTGCCCAGATTTGCACAACTTCTGGGCTAAGTAGTCTTGCTGGGGAAATTTTCACAAACTCTGTTGGGAGTGTTAGCAGGCAAGATTGCGTAATCCTGGAGCCTAGCAGGATTCCAGAGAGGATTGCGTAATTTCTAGAGGGAAGGTTGGTTTCCCTCCATAAATGCACAATTTTCAAGGGGAAGTTGCTTAGCCTACAATTGGACCAAGTCTGGGTTAACAACCTATGAGGGGAATGGATCAAGTTGCGACCTCAACATGTTGCCTTTGTGCAAGAAAGACATTGAAGCTTGTGAAATTGACGAAGCAAGGGAAGTTGCTATGAATGTTGGAAAGGAGGCTCCAAAATGAGGCTAAGGAAAAATTTTGGAAGCTGGTTGTAGCCGCTACAACACTTGGTGACAGACTAGTAGAACTCTATCTCTCTAAATGGACCTTATTCATGAAAAGAAAATCTAACACCTCTGGAAGTATTGTTCAGCTTTCAACTCATCTTAGTTCCACACTAACTTGATTGTAAGATGTAGCATATGCCAAACCCTTGGTCGATTGACACACATTCCAAGCCAAGGCAACACAGTTGTTTAGATTGGGGTTGAGGGTTATATAGGTGCATAAGCAATATAGTCGTCAGAGTCTTAGTTTCATCTCTAGTGTTGCTCCCTTTCCAGCAGGCCTTGACAGTACCCCAGTGGAGTCACACAGGAACACAAGCATGGCTCCGCTGCCAGAGAGCCTGGTCCATACCTTGGCGGAGTTACTTGCATCACCTCCCTGCGCAAGAAGCCTTTCTCTTCTTTCGCCTTTTTCATTTTTCATTTGGAATTTTTTACTTTTCATTTTTTTATTTTTCACTATGCATAACACTTATTCATTTCAGAGGCGGAAGAGGGATCCCGACTTATTGAGAGAAGAAGAGGTTGTTCCAACAAAGAATTAGTTTATTGTATCTCTAACGTGCCTATTAAGGTTTTCCCCCTTACCTTACTCTACTTGACTGAGCTGGCAAGGGTTAACCCAAAAACAATCGACTAGAGAAGGGTTAACCCAAAAACAAGCGTTGTGTTTACACCAAGGTTCACTTCGAGCAGTACGTATTTTCCTTCGACGTATCATGGACTAAAAGTAACGAGCTCATCATACAGAGGCAAGATGACAAATAACCAAGTAGTGATAGTTGTACAAGCCCTCTTATACTTTACCCAGCTTGTTTCAAGAGTCATACATGGTTTCATGCAAAACTAACCTATGAACAAAACAAGCGAATGAACTAACAATCAACAAAGCAAAGAAAGAGTAGAAGCAAAAATGAAAGCGAAGCAAGTAAACAAAAAAGCAAGCAAACAAACAAGAATACAAAGCATGTAAGCAAACAAGCATGCAAGCAAACAACTGAAAGCAAACACTACTCCTACTCCTACACTAACAGTACATGGGCCTGATCACATGAAGTGATACTTCTAATGTAGCCATCGGTGCATTAGTAGACCCATGTTGGCGAAGGCTTGGTATGTGAGGAACCTAATTGTGTGAACCAACAAGCAAGAAAGATATAACAATGAGGACAACCACACTTCATGATTCAAAGTGCCCACGGGACATAAGTGAGTGCAAGTGCATGACGGGCAGTCCGCGGACTTATCATGGTGTTATGTGACACTACGTGCAACTTTGAATCATAAGCACACTCTTGACTATGACATGCAAGAAAACAAACGAAACAAAGATAACTTGTGTCACACATGATTGTTTGTAATGTAAGACTCCTCCAATGCATTAGCAATGGGATCGTGTAGTTCTAGTGGAGGAATGAAAATATGAGTGTTATATTGATCTTGAGTGCATACAAATGAGTGATTAGGAGCCTTGAGTGTTTGAACAATTTCCT
The DNA here is from genome assembly GCA_000404065.3 of Pinus taeda. NCBI lineage: Eukaryota > Viridiplantae > Streptophyta > Pinopsida > Pinales > Pinaceae > Pinus > Pinus taeda. Next base: position 20,622 of record APFE030695438.1, on the reverse strand, counting down.
GATAGGAAGCGAAACCAACCTGAAGACAACGAGGGCTTGACATAACCATGAGCTCGAGTTGAAGTGCCTCGACGGTCTATGGGGTTTTGGATTCGTTGACAGATTGATCTTCGTAGACCAGTGGCTTAGACGGATTAACAACGAGTGAATCAACATCATGATCAAATGATGAGGTGAAGAGATCACGAAAACCAAGAGCAGAAAATTCAGGATATTGGTTGAAATCCTCATGGTTTGATGAATCACACAGAGGGGTAGATGAAGAGGAAGGATGTTCATCCTTTGCATTTCTAGAAAAAGTAGATGAAATATAAAGTGGATTTCCAATGAATGATTGGTCCTCTCCGTTGTTGGATGATGGGTTAACATATGGTGTGTCCTGCGAAAGATCAATAATGTGTGCACCCGTGTATGAAGAAACACATGCGAAATCATGGATGGAAGGTTCACTAATGATGTTAGGAAAGAATGAAGGGGGCTCGGATGGATGGGAGTCATCCTTCGTTGAGTGTTGATGCTCAAGCTCCCACTCATAATCTTCATTAATGACAATGCACGTTAGTTGTGCAACACCAACTCCGTCAGTGGGTTGTTCCTTGCTCACAACAAGTGAAGAGTCGGGAATGGACAAACACAAGACAACATCATCCGGAGGAACATTCGAGTGTGAAGATGGAGGTCGTAGAAAAGAATGCATAGGAGGACTCGAAGGGTTCACAACCAAATTTGCGCAAAAATTGATGGAAGTGATGTTGGGAGGGTGTGAAGGATGAATAGGTGTGTGAGAATGATCCTCAACATCACTGGGTAGTGGTGGCATTGTTGATTAAGAGGAAGGTGGAAAATCAGTTGAGACAGTGCCCAATTCCACATGATATTGTACAGCTCCATCAACAAATATTGTTGACCAAGGCTTGATCTCAAAATTTCTCTTGGGACAGGAAGATTTGTTAAGGAAGTACTCAAACTGGTCCCAAAGATAAGAAAATTTTATCTAGCTCCTCGGCGCTTGAAAATGCAATTCACAAAAGCATTGCCAAAAATCAATAACGGATTCATGTGGAGCCCTCTGCTGCTGTAACAGTTTCCGGTCAAGATGGTCTGCATCAAAATGATAGAACGTGTCTTCAATAAGATCACATAAGTGCTCAAATGAGTGTACGGTGTTAGTCAGTAGGCTAAGCACCCAATGAAATGGATATTTGCGAAGTGTGTATGCAAGCACCAAACCGGCCTGTTCGTCAAAAATATCATCTTCCTCATGAATCATGGAAAGAAAGTTATGTAAGTGCTCAGGCCAGGCCACTTCGCCTTCACCATCATATGTGTGAGTGGACGAGAGATCGAAAAGCTTCCTTGAGATGGAGATGTCTTCACGATTTGAAAAACACCTCGGGGGAAGAAGAGTGCAAGACTCCATGGAAGATATGCGAAGGTTCAAAACTAGATGACAAGACACAACTTGTCATCAGGTCCTCCTTCTAGTGCCATAAATGTTTATGGTGCTGGACATGCCAACATGTCAAGGGAATCTCCCCTGTAATAAGTCCTAATTAGACCTCAGACTTTTTGGTGTAAGAGTCCCAGCAGTGGGTCATAAGGTAATTCCTTGACCGCGATGTCGCACAGAGGCAAGTAAGATAACTCTGTCAGTAGTAAGGGTGTGACTGATGCAATGAGTCAAGGAAGGTGTATGAGAGGTTCTAACACTTCGAAGGGAGAAGAAGGTGAAGGTGAGTTCCAGGTTAAAAGGGAAAAGTCCCAATTCAGCTAGGAACACACAACATAAAAGAACATGCACAGCTTCTAGCAGAGCAGTCCATTTGGATGCAATAGTCACATCATACAAGGTACGATAACACGTACAACACTCACGGATCATTCTGAGATGAGTGCGATGGTTGTTACAGTAAGGTTCATGTGAAAGGTTTGTCTGATGTCTGGCAAAGCAGTCGACATTGACGCTGACAATATTAACAACATATACAACACATTAGCAACAAGATTCATATAATTTCACGTGAATCAGTTCATACACAAGTACGTAATTTAAACAACATATATCATTAAGACAACTAGAGCAGTCCAGCTACAATAACAACGTATGCTTGAAAATGTGTTGGCTCTTATTATATAAAGTGTATGTCTTAATCATACTATACATCCATGTAAACCTGTTAGCCCCAACAATGGATCATTACAACCACATCCACCTACTCCTCCAAAGAGATCTACTAGCTCCGTGTAGTGGAGAAGCTAAGGCGTGTTACAATACTATCCAAGCCTTCTTCAAGATAGTCTTAGTGGAAGCTTGGCTAAACAAAAGCCTCTACAATGAGTTATGAGGGACTGTTTATAGCAAAGAGTGGGGTGACCCTTGACATTCCCCTTTGTGACAGTTCAACTACCCTCATGACTCTTCACCTACTCTATGACTGTTACGTCCAACTATTGACACTTGACTTACACTTAACATGACTCAACGTTACAATGCACATGTACTCATGTGAGACAAGATGGCTTGAGCAAGCCTTGCAAGACATCACTGGAAATCGGTCCATTGTGATGAGACCAACTCTTTGACATGCTTGTCATGGGGAAGGTGGTGAGCTGATGCCAAGATTGGACGCCCATGATGGTGTGCATGCACGTCATGGTGACATCTTGCTAGAGCGAACTCTTGTTGCCGTTGCAACTGGTGCATTAGTTCGACCCTTCATCCAACTCGTCTGCTAACATGCGCATGGCCTTCTTGGGTACAGTAGAACCGGAAACACACTAATGCATAATGTATGTACTGATCTTCAAGTGTGTGTTGGGGGTCATGTGCATCAACTTGTCGAATTACATGTTCAGCCCCAGTTGGACTTTCTTCTTGTCTTCACCTTGGCTAGTGTTTTGAATGGGTTGGATTGCATGCGTGTGCTCAATGACATGCATGCTGCTGAATCCCTTGCATGCAATCAGAAAAATTGCTCACCATGTCTACTCTGTGTTAGCTGCTGGGATGGGTCCTTAACTTTTATGGGCGCAGTTTCATCCGTGAGAGCATGTTGCACCCACTGTTGCTCCTGTTCCTGTTTCAACTCATTCGTCTGTCTGTGTAGCTTCATGTTCTTCCTGAATTGCTACTTCAACACATGAAACTCCTTATTTGTTCCATCTTCTACCTTCGTGTGATCTTCATGTTGCGTTTTATAGTCGTAATCTCCAAAGTTTTCTTCATCATCAATGGACCTGATTGAGCTTGCAACCTTGTTCCACCTCCGTGTTGTCAACAACCCTCCTCTTGCATTCGTTGCATTTGGTATGCTATCTTCAACTGATGTTCGTGATGCTGCTCACTATGATATTTCTGCTGTCATATCTTGATGTCCTTTTCTAAGAACAATTTGATGTCTTCGTGGGTAGAAAAGTCCATGGACACTTGATTCACTTCATCCCCAAGTGTGCTCTGAACGATATCTTTGTCTCTGGTCTCGTATAAACCATTGTACCTGTAGTGCTGAGAGGAATATGAACACCTGGGATACCTAGAGACATGGAAACACTCATGGCAAGAAATCTGTCACTTGAAAACCAAAATGAACATGAGAACTAACTTGCAACATACCTAGGTGCATGATCATGAAGTTTGCACAATTTCGGCCTGGACTTCGGGACAGTGACTGCCAAGACTGCACGAGGCACAATCTGGGTTGTTGGGAGATTGGTTGACTGCTAGAATTGCGTAATGCACAGTCCAGTCTGGCTGCTAACTACAGGGATTGTGTAATGCGCAATTCCAGCTGGGAAGGACTGTTGGCCTTGGGACAAATTTGGGCAATTTCTTGGGCCAAGCAGCAACTGTCCTCCAAAAATGCGCAAAATAGTCCTGGAGGCCAGTGCTGGGAAGGAATGTGCAAATTTGGAGAGGAAGGTGAGCCTTCCTTCCTCTTATTGTGTAATACATCCTTGGTGAAGGTATAGTCTAAGCCAAGGTTGGCCCGACTTGCCAACAAGCAACTGAAAGCAACTAAGACAGCAAATGCACGACGACATTAAGTTATAGTAGAAGTGATTGACAATGCATGTAAAACATGAATGAAAGATTCAACAAATAGATCAACATGCATGTGGGTGAGGCAGTTCGCTGGTTGGGCGAACATTCGTGCAAAACAGTTTCATGCATGCGAAAACAGTGAGATAGCAACAAAAAATGAAACAGAGCTAGGAAAATCTAGTATAATGTAAACGATAGCAAGCGTTCAAAGAAATCAAGCAAAAAACACTCCTAAAAGTGAAAACACAAAAAGCGACAAAAATGTAGCACAAGGCATGGGAGGCAGGCTTACCCCAAAACAACTAAGCTAAACATGCCGACTGCTCGTAGATGTGATGTGTGATGTCAGAGCTACAAGGTTGATTTGAGGAATGAGCTATGCAGTGTCCAGTTGATGAGTTTTAATAACATCAAGGTTGTGACGTGCATGCCACGAATCTAGGGGAAGCGACATTTGGTGGGAGGTTTCAGAATTTCTCCTTGCATGTAACCTTTAATTGCTAAATATAGATCCCTGAAATAAGGGATGCCTTACATGCTACCTTGGGAGAAGTAGCCCATGCATGCAAGTCTATTTTCCTCAATCCTAGAGGGAATTGGTCAACTTAGCTGCACATGTAAGGGACTGCTCAACTATTGGAGAACAATGCACATTTCTAGCCGGGAGTTGGGCTGGTTGCCGAGGAGATTTGCAATTTATGGGTAGAGTAGCTGACTACTACCCAGATTTGTGCAAATTATCGACTGAGCAACCTTGCTAGGGAAATTTATGCAAATCCTATTGGGAGTGTTGGCAGGAAAGAATGTGCAATCCTAGAGCTAAGCAGGCTGCCAGAGAGGATTGTGCAATTTCTGGAGGGAAGGCTAGTTCCCCTCCAGAAATGCACAATTTTCAAGGGGAAGCTACTCAACTTGCAACTGGACCAAGTCCGGGTGAACAACTTGTGAGGGGAATGGATCAAGCTATGACCGACAGGCTGCCTTTGTGCAAGAAAGACACTGAAGCTTGTAAACTTGACAAAGCAAGGGAAGCTGCTGTGAAGGTTGGAATGGAGGCTCCAAAACGAGGCTAAGGAAAAAATTCGGAGGGTGGTTGTAGCCACTACAACACATAGCATTTAATGAGTCTGAATGGTGTTTGGTGCCCAAGGCAATTAGGAGGGTCAGAATGGGAATGGAAATGTGCCCCCCCCAAGATGATCATGACTTATTACTTATTTTTCATGATGTTATATGGCTCATTAGTACTTTTCGATTGCAAGCAAAATTCAATTCAACACTAGTATAGTGCACAATCTTGAGTGGAATCCCAATATATTTTAGTGGGAAATGTTATATCGTCCTCAACCATTAGAAATTTTAGTTTGCATAGGCCTTCCAATGCTCATTGGTCATTTCAAGAGATGGGGAGCACTCATCTCGAAATGCCACCACCCTGCATGTGAGGATAATTGATTGTCACCCACAAGAAGTTTCATGTCAAAATTGATGGTCACTCATAGTAGGGATTATTTCCATCCAACTAATTATTCTTGAGGTAACAAGTTGGGTTTACTTCATATATCTTGTTGTTTCAAGTATTTCACATTGTTATCCATAGGACTCTACCATGAGGATGTCAATCGTTTACATTGTCTTACAAGATTTGTTGGTTGGATTTAGATTTTTGTTGTCCTCCCATCTATCCTCAATCATCGTATCGTCAAGTCTACCTCCTTGAGCTTCTCATGTGCCCAAGACTCCTTCGAAGTTCTTGTGCATAAACCCTTCCATCCTGCCCTATTAAACTTCTCCCTTTTTTGACCAATGTAATTGTAACCACTCCTTCGTTGTTTCTAGATTGGTATTACTCTTCCACTTTGGCCAAGCGAGGTCTAATAAATTTTGGGATATCATGCCTTGTCAACTAGCTCGTGTTTGATGCAACATGGCTTACTATTAAGAGCAGGGTGGATCTCGTGCCCAACAACAGGCATAAAGTTTGACAACTTCATGCAAGAAACACACTCCTCAATAGGACCAAGGGAGATAACACACGTGTTGAGAGAATTAGGTGATGAGCACCACTGTCTACTTAACTCAAAAGTGTTGGCTGAGGTGGTTAATTGGGTGCTGGACACAGGTCACACCAAGGATCAATACAACAAATACAAGTACATAATTGACATATATTGGCACTTGAAATTATTGCTTGGACGATATTTACTTGACAATAATGAAACAAAAGAGAAACTTCTACTAGTGTTGAATGAGATTCAGCTAAATATGAGCTCCAGGATAACAAGCTTAGGCAAATAAAAACTCAATTAAACATCCATTGACTCAAGATGCCCAACAAATAATAAAGAACCCATTCCTATAAAGACCTCTAAAATTAATCATTCTTAATAATTGTTTCTATGTTATACTATTTTTGTAATATTTATTTCAAAATTTCAAAATTCTATCTTTGATTTGATTTCTCCAATAACAAAGCACAGTAAACTTCAACTTATTATTATATATATTTTTGAATTGCAACAATAATTTTTTTACTTAAAAAAATAACTAAAAAAACAAAACAAACCTATCATCAATGCATTCTATATTTTATATATAAAAAAATAAAATTAACCACAATATAAACTATAAAATTCTTTTTCTAATTATTTCCATAAAATTAGAAACATGTTTCCTTCTTATTTATTAAAGTGCTAACATTTTAAATAAATAATATATTTTTCCTATTTCATTATCATTATTTCTATTCTCTTTTCAAATTGATTATTCGTAAATATATTATATCAGTAATAAAAAGTGAAAATGAGATAAGTTATGTTTGAACATTAATAACATTGTTAAATTAATTTATTTTATTTTGTTTTAAAAGATTTATTAGGTAGGAAAGTTATAAAAAGAGAATTAAAGGTAATTTATTTTTAAGGTATCTCTCAATTGTATTGTTATATTAAAGATTATTGTGGAAGAGTGTCCCCATAATAAATTAATTTTTTATTTATTTTAAAATTTTTTTTTTATTGTTTTAGAAAAAAAATTGACAATATATTGAGGATTAATAATTTTTGGAATAAGTTATAAGAGTGGAGAGATCATTATAAGTTGAGTATTATTATTTTAAAGCTATATAAAAGTGTTATTTCCAAGTTTAGGAACATTGAAGAGTGGTTGGGAAAACTTAATTGGAATATAGGAACCAAGGAAAGTTGTCCCTTGTTCCCTACTCTCTTTGTCATTCACATTAATAAATTAGAATGTCGTTGGGAAAAGGCTAGTTGGATTGACCCAACTTTCACTAATATAATTATAATCCTTCTTCTTTATGTTGATGATATTGTTCTTGTGATATAGAATCTTTATGACCTTAATAATTATCTAAGATCTATTAAGGACCTTTGTTCTAGTATGTGAAGGATTGTGAATAAGGACAAAGCAAAGGGTATGATAAACAAAACCTATAAAAACACACTTATGACACTTTTGTAAATGAAATAATAGTTTAGAGGAAGTGTTTTCATAAAAGTATCTTAGAATCAATATTCATCATAAGCTAAGCAACATCTATATTGTTGAAAGAAGGATAAATGGAGGGTGGAAAGCTTATTATGGGCTTGTAAACAAGTGTAAATTAGCATACCTTTAATTGGCACATAAGAAAAAACTCCTTTTTAATACCTCATCATCCCTGCTATCTTATACAAATGTGAAGTTTGATGATGTAATATCTCTAAATATTCTTGGAGAAGGAAAAACAAATCTAAAATAATTTTATTACTTATAATTTTAATATGAAAAAAATATACCTTATCACATCCTCTTCATAAAAGTGAGCTTCCCTCATACAATTTGTGTCATGGTTAGGCACTCAATGTACACAAACAAGATAAACAACATGGATGAGAACAAGATCTTGAAAATTGCTTCCAACTCTATCCATGACCACCAAGAACTTACAACTTATGCTAGGATGGCATCGAGACACTAGGCCTTCGGCTAAATCACAAGGGAATATAGGAATATGTCATCTTGCAGGTTACTCATAATATTGAAATTATTGTTGCATCTAAATTTAAAGAAAATCTATGGTGCAATAAAGAATTAGAACATAAAAAGAAGTTCAAATATTACAAAGAGGTAGTAAACACTAATCTAGAAGATCAAAAGTATCTTTGAGTTTTGACTAGCAGAAAGAAGAAAATCAAATTTTCTAATAAACTAACCAATTCCACAATTTCATAGTAAAACTAGCCGTTGAACAATTCTCAAAACATAGTGAGATGGAAGAACCTTTAGTCTTTGTGGCAAAAAAAAAAAGACTAAAGGAAAAAATAGTCTTTTAAAACATCATATATATACCCAAATTAAAACTCAATTTCAAAATAAATATTAGAATAATCTTCTAAATCATTCTTTTTTATAAAACAACATATATCATGTGCATTCACGTTAAGAAACGGTTTAAAATAAAAGTTTAAAAATTTTAAGGGAATCTTTGGCATAGACCATAAAAGACATTTTAAACAAAAATATATAAAAATGTAGTAACTTAAAGAAATTGCTTTTTGTCTAGAAAGTTATGGAAATTCCATCTATATTTTCATAAAATTTAGTAAGATTTTTGTAAATTCAAGTTACAACTGTCAAAAAAAAAGATTTTAAATATGTTACAGATTTTTTTTAATGGTACTGAAACCATTTTCACTATAAAAAATACATGATTCAAACACACCACCTAATTCAAACACACCACCTATAAGATTTTTTTATTTTTTGTACTGACCACTTTTAAGCCTGCGGCGATTCTCAGCCTCGGTAGACGACTCCTGTAAAAATTGGTTTCGTATGGACCACAAAGGCATTTTAATAATAAATCGTAAAGGACATCCGAAGAAATTTAGGTATTGCGGGGACCGAAAATGGTTTCTTTAACTAAATAAATAAAATTATAATATTATAAGCTTCTTTGTGACAGAATATATCCTTTTGTTTCGTGGACGCTCCATTTAAATGTTTGGACAAATAAGTGCCGCGTTAAAAAAGTTATTCGGATATACGTCATTTACATTTTTGGAGGCACGGTATGTTCTTCGAACAAGTATCATGACAGGATACAGATTGAGAATTTAGAGAGGGTCGGACTCGTGATGACGCTCAAATACAAACATATTGCTTGCTCGAGACGCAGCCAGAATTTGGACACTGTCATATGTGGTAGAGTCAGTGGGTGGGAAATGTTGGCGTTTTCTCGATTTCTGATAGCTACTACCAATTTCAATTTCCAAAAAGATACGGTCATATGTGGTAGAGACAGTCGGTGGGAAAGGAATTGGCGTGCAGTTGAAGTCTGATCATCTTAATCATTCTGGTCATGACTGTATCTAAATAAATGGAGCCACGGCGTTCGATCTTATTTTCTCTCTGCGTTCTAATTTTAAATGCCTGCATGCCCAATGAGTGAGTGGACCAATCCATTCGGATCTGCAACTCTGTCCCTCCATCCAGTTGGCATTTTGGTATTATATTTGACGTCTCTCTTAAAATAAATGTTTGATAGACTTTCGCCACGGGAAAACCCCTCATCAATCCATTACATTTGAGAAATATGGAGGCATCAAACAATTTGTGGTTTCCATTTAACAGCTGCTCACTGTTTAGTTTCATAGTTTCGAATTATTCAAGCTTCTAGTATCCATATACAATTTTTTTAAACTGAGTTAAATTAATTTTCATAGCTGGATTTTATTAAAGTAGTATAAGTTATTTTTATATAATTATCTTATATGTAATTGCATACTGAATAATATAACTGGAGCAATTTTTCACTACAAATATGTTATTTTTATTTCATTTTAAAATATATTAATAATTTTTTTTGGTTGAATTTATAATTAAGATCGTTTTGTTTATGCTGATAACATTAGTTAACGAAATTTATTGAAAGTGTTTCTTCGTTTCTTATTCGTTTCTTATTCGTGTATAAAGAACGAATTGATAACGATAGCCATTTCTAGCTATCAGGATTCAGAATATGCATCTTTAAAGAAAAGAAGGCAGTGATAACGACAGCCCATCTCACTGCTGTTTCGATATATCCAACCATCGCACCACCGTTTCTACCTATCCCACTTGCATTTGTAAAGAAGGGAGTGAAAATGACAACCCAACTCACCGCTATTTCAATATATGCAACCATGCAACCTTCTTCAAGATTCATGTTCAGTCCCATTTGGACTTTCTTCTTGTCTTCGCCTTGGTGAGTGTGTTGAATGAGTTGGATTGCATGTGTGCGCTTAACAACATGTACTCTATTGAATTCCTTGCATGCGATCAAAAACACTGCTCACCATGTCTGCTCTGTAAGCCGCTGGGATGGGTCCTTAACTTGTATGGGTGGAGTTTCATCTGTGAGTGCATGTTGCGCACACTGCTGTTACTGTTCTTGTTACAACTCATTTGTCTATCTGTGTAGCTTCATGTTCTTCCTGAGTTGCTGCTTCAGCACATGCAACTCATTCTTTGTTCCATCTTCTGTGTTCACATGATCTTCATCTCATGCCGTCAGTTTATATCCAGAGTCTCCAAAGTTGCTTTCATCATCAATCGACTTGCTTGAGCTTGCAACCTTGTTTCACCTCTGTTTTGTCAACAACCCTCCTCTTGCATTTGTTGCATTCAGTATGTTGTCTTCAGCTGTTGTTCATGATGTTGCTCACTGTGATGTTGTTGTTGTCATATCTTGATGTCCTTGTCTACGAACAATTTGATGTCTTCGTGGGTAGGCAAGTACATGGACACTTGATCGATTACATCCCCAAGTGTGCTCTGAACATTGTCTTCAAGTGTGCTCTGAACATTGTTTTCGTCTCTTCTCTCTTGGAAACCATTGTACTTGTACTGTTGAGAGGCAACTGAACACCTGGGATACCTAGAGACATGGCAATACTTATGGGAAGCAATATGTTAGTCGAAAACCAAAATGAACATGAGCACTGACTTACAACATACTTGGGTGCATGATCATGAAGGTTGCACAATTTTGGCCAGGAGTTCGGGACACTGCCTGCCAAGACTGCACAAGGCACAGTCTGGGCTAACCACTGGAACTGCGCAATGCACAGTCCAGTATGGCTGCTAACTATTGGGATTGCACAATATGCAATTCCAGCTGGGAAGGATTGCTGGCCTAGGGACAAATTTGCGCAATTTCTTGGACCAACTAGCCACTATCCTCTAGAAATGCGCAAAACAGTCCTAGAGGCTAGTGCTGGGCAGGAATGCGCAAATCTGGAGAGGAAGGTGAGTTTTCCTTCTCTAGAATGCGCAACGCAACCTTGGTGAAGGTAGAGTCCAGGCCAAGGTTGGCCCAACTCGCCGATGGGCAATTGAAAGCAACTAAGACAGTAAATGCATGGTGACACTAAGTGATAGCAGAAGTGATTAACAGTGCATGCAAAACACGATTGAAAGATTCAGAAAACAGATCAACATGCATGTGGGTGACGCAGTTCGCCAGTTGGGCGAATGTCCGTGAAAAATAGTTTCATGCATGCGGCAATAATGAGATAACAACGAAAACAGAAACAAAGCTAGGACAAGCTAGTATATATGTAAATGACAACAAGCGTTTAAAGAAATCAATCAAACATTACTCCCACAAGGGAAAACACAAAAAGTGATAGAAATGCAACACAAGGCATGGGAAGCGAGCTTACCCCAAAATAGTTGAGTTGAACGTGCCAACTGCTCTTAAACACGATGTGGGATGTTAGAGCTGAAAGGTTGATGTGAGGAATAAGATTTGCAACGTCCGGTTGATGAGTTTTGATAACATCGAGATTGTGATGCACATGCCATGAATCTAGGGGAAGCGACACTTGGTGGGAGGTTTTGGAATTGCTCTTTGCATGTAACCTCGAACTGTTAAACATAGATATCTGAAACAAGGGACGCCTTGCATGCTGCCTTGGGAGAAGTAGCCCATGCATCCAAGTCTATTTTGCTCAGTCCCGGAGGGTACCGGTTAACTCAGCTGCACATGTAACAGACTACTTGACTCCTGGAGAAAAATGCGCATTTCTAGCTGGGAGCTGGGCTGGCTTCCCAGGAGATTTGCACAATTTCTAGACAGAGCAGCTCACTGTTGCCCAGATTTGCACAACTTCTGGGCTAAGTAGTCTTGCTGGGGAAATTTGCACAAATCTTGTTGGGAGTGTTAGCAGGCAGGATTGCGTAATCCTGGAGCCCAACAGGATGCCAGAGAGGATTGCGTAATCTCTGGAGGGAAGGTTGGTTTCCCTTCAAAAATTCACAATTTTCAAGGGGAAGCTGCTCAGCTTGCAATTGGACTAAGTCCAGGTGAACAACCTGTGAGGGGAATGGATCAAGCTATGACCAACAAGCTGGCTTTGTGCAAGAAAGACGTTGAAGCTTGTGAAATTGATGAAGCAAGGAAAGCTGCTGTGAATGTTGGAAAGGAGGCTCGAAAACGAGGCTAACGAAAATTTTTGGAAGGTGGTTGTAGCCGCTACAACACTTGGCGACACACTAGTAGAACTCTAGCTCTCTGAATGGATCTTGTTTGTGAAAAGAAAATCTAACACCTCCGGAATTATTGTTTAGTTTTCAGCTCATCTTGGTTCCAAACTAACTTTATTGTAAGATGTAGCATATGCCAAACCCTTGGTCGATTGACACACATTACAAGCCAAGGAAACACAGTTGTTTAGATTGGGGTTGAGGGGTATATAGGTGCACAAGTAGTATAGTCGTCAGAGTCTTAGTTTCATCTCTAGTGTTGCTCCATTGCCAGCAAGCCTAGACAGTACTCTGGCGGAGTCACGTAGGAACACAAGCATGGCTCCGCTTCCAGAGAGCCTGGTCCATACCCCAGCAGAGTTACTTGCATCACCTCCCTGCGCAGGAAGCCTTTCTCTTCTTTCACCTTTTTCATTTTTTTATTTTGAATTTTTGACTTTTCATTTTTTTATTTTTCACCATGCATAACACTTATTCATTTCAGAGGTGGAAGAGGGATTCCAACTTATTGAGAGAAGAAGAGGTTGTTCCAACAGAGAATTAGTTTATTGTATTTCTGACGTTCCTATTAAGGTTTTCCCCCTTACCTTACTCTACTTGACTGAGTTGACAAGGGTTAACCCAAGAACAATCGACTAGAGAAGGTGACACTAGTTAGTGCACAAGCATTGTGTTTACGCCAAGGTTCACTTCGAACAATACATATTTTCCTTCGACGTATCATGGACTAAAAGTAACGAGCTCATCATACAGAGGCAAGATGACAGATAACCAAGTAGTGATAGTTGTACAAGCCCTCTTATACTTTACCCAGCTCGTTTCAAGAGTCATAGATGGTTTCATGCAAAACTAACCTATGAACGAAACAAGCGAACGAACTAACAATCAACAAAGTAAAGAAAGAGTAGAAGCAAAAATGAAAGCAAAGTAAGTAAACAAAAAAACAAGCAAACAAACAAAAAAACAAAGCATGTAAGCAAACAACTGAAAGCAAACACTACTCCTACTCCTACACTAACAATACCTGGGCTTGATCACGTGGAGTGATACTTCAAATGCAGCCACCGGTGCATTGTAGACCCATGTTGGTGAAGGCTTGGTAAGTGAGGAACCTAATTGTGCGAACCAATAAGCAAGAAAGATATAACAATGAAGACAACCACACTTCATGATTCAAAGTGCCCATGGGACATAAGTGAGTGCAAGTGCATGACGGGTAGTCCGCGAACTTATCATGGTGTTATGTGACACTACGTGCAACTTTGAAGCATAAGCACACTCTTGACTGTGACATGCAAGAAAACAAAAGAAACAAAGATAACTTGTGTCACGCACAATTGTTTGCAATGTAAGACTCCTCCAATGCATGAGCAATGGAATCGTGTAGTTCCAGTGGAGGAATTAAAATATGAGTGTTAGATTGATCTTGAGTGCATACAAATGAGTGATTAGGAGCCTTGAGTGTTTGAACAATTTCCTGATCGGAAGCGAAACCAACCTCAAGACAGCGAGGGCCTGACACAACCATGAGCTCGAGTTGAAGTGCCTCGACGGTCTATAGGGTTTTGGCTTCATTGACAAATGGATCTTCGTAGACCAGTGGCTTAGACGGATTAATAATGAGTGAATCAACATCGTGATCAAATGATGAGGTGAAGAGATCACAAAAACCAAGATTAGAAAATTCAGGATATTGGTCGACATCCTCATGGTTTGATGAATCACACAAAGGGGTAGATGAGGAGGAAGGATGTTCACCCTCTGCGTTTCTAGAAAAAGCAGATGAAATATAAATTGGATTTCCAATGAATTATTGGTCCTCTTCGTTGTTGGATGATGGGTTAACATACGGTGTGTCCTGCGAAAGATCAATAATGGGTGCATCCGTGTATGAAGACACACGTGCGAAATCATGGATGGAAGGTTCACCAACGATGTTAGGAAAGAATGAAGGGGGCTCGAATGAAAGGGAGTCATCCTTCGCCGAGTGTTGATGCTCAAGCTCCCACTCATACTCTTCATTAATGACAGTGCATGTTAGTTGTGCAACACCAACTCTGTCAGTGGGTTGTTCTTCGCTCACAACAATTGAAGAGTCTGAAATGGAAAAACACAAGACAACATCACTCGGAGGACCATTCGAGTGTGAAGACGGAGGTCATAGAAAAGAATGCATATGAGGACTCGAAGGGTTCACAACCAAATTTGCGCGAAAAATGAGTGAAGTGATGTTGGGACGGTGTGAAGGATGAATAAGTGTGTGAGCATGATCCTCAACATCACTGGGTAGTGGTGGCATTGTTGATTAAGAGGAAGGTGGACAATCAGTTGAGGTAGTGCCCACTTCCACATGAGATTGCATAGCTCCATCAACAAAGATTGTTGAGCGAGGCTTGATCTCAACCTTTCTCTTGGGACAGGAAGATTTGTTAAGGAAGTACTCAAATTGGTCCCAAAGATAAGAAAATTTCATCTCGCTCCTTAGAGCTTGAAAATAGAAGTCACAGAAGTGCTGCCAAAAATCAATAACGGATTCATGTGGAGCCCTCCGTTGCTGTAATAGTTTCCGGTCGAGATGGTCTGGATCAAAATGCTAGAACGTGTCTTCAATAAGATCATAGAAGTGCTCAAATGAGTGTACAATGTCAACCAGTAGGCTAAGCACCCAATGAAATGGATATTCGCGAAGTGTGTATGCAAGCAGCAAATTGGCCTGTTCATCAGAAATCTCATCTTCCTCATGAATCATGGAAAGAAAGTTATGTAAGTGCTCAGGCCAGGCCACTTCGCCTTCACCATCATACGTGTGAGTGGATGAGAGATCAAAAACCTTCCCCGAGATGGAGACGTCTTCACGATTCGAAAAACACCTCGGGGGAAGAAGAGTGCAAGACTCCATGGAAGATATGCAAAGGTTCAAAGCTGGATGAGAGGACACAACTTGTCATGAGGTCCTCCTTCTAGCGCCATAAATGTTGACAGTGTTGGACATGTCAACATGTCAAGGGAATCTCCCCTGTAAGAAGTCCCAATTAGACCTCAGACCGTTTGGTGTAAGAGTCCCAGCAGTGGGTCGTAAGGTAATTCCTTGACCATGATGTCTCACAGAGGCAAGTAAGATAACTCTGTCAGTAGTAAGGGTGTGATTGATGCAGTGAGTCAAGGAAGGTGTATGAGAGGTTCTAACACTTCGAAGGGATAAGAAGGTGAAGGTGAGTTCTAGGTTAAAAGGGATCAGTCCCAACTCGGCTACGAACACACAACACAAAAGAACATGCATAACTTCCAGTGGAACTATCCATTCGAATGCAATAGTCACATCATACAAGGTACGATAACATGTACAACACTCACAGATCAGTCTGAGATGAGTGCGACAGTTGTTACAACAAGGTGCATTTAAAAGGTTTGTCTGATGTCTGGCAGAGCAGTCGACACTGACGGTGACAACATTAACAACATATACAACACATTAACAACAAGATTCATATAATTTCATGTGAATCAGTTCATACACAAGCACGTAATTTAAACAACATATATCATTAAGGCAACTGGAGCATTCCAACTACAATAACAACATATGCTTGAAAAAGTGTTGGCTCTTATTATATAAAGAAGTGTAAGTCTCAATCATACAATACATCCATGTAAACCCGTTAGCCCCAAGAGTGGATCGTTACAACCACATCCGCCTACTCCTCCAAAGTGATCTACTAGCTCTATGCAGTAGAGAAGCCAAGGCGTGTTACAATACTATCCAAGCCTTATTCAAGATAGTCTTAGTGGAAGCTTGGCTAAACAAAAGCCTCTACAATGAGTTATGAGGGACTATTTATAGCAAAGGGTGGGGTGACCCTTGACATTCCCCTTTGTGACAGTTCAACTACCCTCATGACTCTTCACCTACTCTATGACCGTTACATCCAACTATTGACACTTGACTTACACTTAACATGACTCAACGTTACAATGCACATGTACTCATGTGAGACAACATGGCTTGAGCAAGCCTTGCAAGACATCACTGGAAATCGGTCCACTGTGATGAGACCAACTCTTTGACATGCTTGTCATGGTGAAGGTGTTGAGCTGATGCCAAGATTGGACGCCCATGATGGTGTGCATGCACCTCATGGTGACATCTTGCTGAAGCAAACTCTTGCCACCGTTGCAACTGGTGCATTGCTTCGGCCCCTTCATCCAACTCGTCTGCTAACATGCGCATGGTCTTCTTGGGTACAGTTGAACCGGCAACACACTAATGCATAGTGTCTGTACTGATCTTCAAGTGTGTGCTGGTGGTCAAGCACATCAACTTGCCGAATTACATGTTCAGCCCCATTTGGACTTGCTTCTTGTCTTCACCTTGCTTATTGTTTTGAATGGGTTGGATTGCATGCATGTGCTCAACGACATGCATGCTACTGAATCCCTTGCATGCGATCAACAACATTGCTCACCATGTCTGCTCTGTGTCAGTTGCTGGGATGGGTCCTTAACTTGTATGGGCGCAGTTTCATCTGTGAGCGCATGTTGCACCCACTGTCGCTCCTGTTCTTGTTGCAACTCATTCGTCTATCTGTGTAGCTTCATGCTCTTCCTGAGTTGTTGCTTCAGCACATGCAACTCCTTATTTGTTCCATCTTCTTCCTTCGCACTATCTTCATGTTGTGCTGTCACTTTATAGCCGTAGTCTCCAAAGTTTTTTTCATCATCAATGGACCTAATTGAGCTTACAACCTTGTTCCACCTTCGTGTTGTCAACAACCCTCCTCTTGCATTCGTTGCATTTGGTATGCTATCTTCAACTATTGTTCATGATGCTGCTCAGTTGCTGTTGTCATATCTTGATTTCCTTGTCTATGAACAATTTGATGTCTTCGTGGGTAGGAAAGTCCATGGAAACTTGATCGACTTCAACCCCAAGTGTGCTCTGAACGGTGTCATCGTCTCTGATCTCTTAGAAACCATTGTACCTATAGTGTTGAGAAGCAGATGAACACCTGGGATACCTAGAGACAAGGAAACACTCATGGGAAGTAATCTGTCAGTCAAAAACCAAAATGAACATGAGAACTAACTTGCAACATACCTGGGTGCATGATCATGAAGTTTGCACAATTTCGGCCGAGACTTCGGGAGACCGACTGCCAAGACTGCACAAGGCACAGTCTGGACTGTTGGGAGACTGGTTGACTACTAGAATTGTGCAATGCACAATCCGATCTGGCTACTAACTATTGGGATTGTGCAATGCGCAATTCCAGCTGGGAAGGACTGTTGGCCTTGGGACAAATTTGCGCAATTTCTTGGGCCAAGCAGCCACTGTCTCCAGAAATGCGCAAAACAGTCCTGGAGGCCAGTGCTCGGAAGGAATGTGCAAATCTGGAGAGGAAGGTGAGCTTTCCGTCCCCTTATTGCACAATGCAGCCTTGGTGAAGGTAGATTCCAAGCCAAGGTTGGGTCGACTTGCCGACGAGCAACTGAAAGCAACTAAGACAGTAAATGCATGGCGACATTAAGTGATAGTATAAGTGATTGACAGTGCATGTAAAACATGAATGAAAGATTCAACAAATAGATCAACATACATGTGGGTAAGGCAATTCGCTGGTTGGGTGAACGTTTGTGCAAAACAATTTCGTGCATGGGACAGCAGTGAGATAGCAACAAAAAATGAAACAGAGCTAGGAAAATCTAGTATATATGTAAACAACAGCAAACGTTCAAAGAAATCAAGCAAACAACTCTCCCAAAAGTGAAAACACAAAAAGTGACAAAAATGCAGCACAAGGCATGGGAAGCGGGCTTACCCCAAAAAAACTGAGTTGAACGTGCCGACTGCTCGTAGATGTGATGTGGGATGTTAAAGCTACAAGGTTGATGTGAGAAATGAGCTATGCAGTGTCTGGTTGACGAGTTTTGATAACATCGAGGTTGTGACGTGCATGCCACGAATCTAGGGGAAGCGACATTTGGTGGGAGGTTTTAGAATTTCTCCTTGCATGTAACCTCCAACTACTAAATATAGATCTATGAAATAAGGGATGCATTGCATGCTACCTTAGGAGAAGTAGCCCATGCATACAAGTTTGTTTTCCTCAGTCCCGGAGGGAACTGGTCAACTCAACTGCACATGCAAGGGACTGCTCAACTGCTGGAGAACAATGCACATTTCTGGCTGGAAGCTGGGCTGGCTACCGAGGAGATTTGCGCAATTTCTAGGTAAAGTAGCTAACTACTGCCCAGATTTGCACAAGTTCTGGGCTAAGCAGCCTTGCTGGGGAAATTTACACAAATCCTACTAGGAGTGTTGGCAGGCAAGATTGCACAATCTTGGAGCCGAGCAAGCTGCTAGAGAGGATTACACAATTTCTGGAGGGAAGGTTGGTTCCCCTCCAGAAATGCGCAATTTTCAACGGGAAGTTTCTCAACCTGTAGCTGGACCAAGTCCGGGTGAACAACTTGTGAGGGGAATGGATCAAGCTGTGACCGACAGGCTGCCTTTGTGCATGAAAGACACTGAAGCTTGTAAACTTGACGAAGCAAGGAAAGCTGCTATGAAGGTTGGAATAAAGGCTCCAAAACGAGGCTAAGGAAAAATTTCAGAGGGTGGTTGTAGCCGCTACAACAAATAGCATTTAATGAGTTTGAATGGTGTTCGGTGCCCAAGGCATTTAGGAAGGTGGGAATGGGAATGGAAATGTGCCCCCCGAAGACAATCATGACTTATTACTTATTTTTCATGATGTTATATGGCTAATTAGTACTTTTTGATTGTAAGAAAAATTCAATTCAACACTAGTTTAGTGCACAATCTTGAGTGGAATCCCAATATATTTTAGTGGGAAATGTTATATCATCCTCAACCATAAGAAATTTTAGTTTGCATAGGCCTTCTAATGCTCATTGGTCATTTCAAGAGATGGGGAGCACTCATCTCGAAATGCCACCACCCTGCATGTGAGGATAATTGATTGCCACCCACAAGAAGTTTCATGTCAAAATTGATGGTCACTCACAGTAGGGATTATTTCCACCCGACTAATTATTCTTGAGGTAACGAGTTGGGTTTCCTTCATATATCTTATTGTTTCAAGTATTTCGCATTGTTATCCCCAGGGATCTACCATGAGGATGTCAATCCTTTACATTGTCTTACAAGATTTGTTGGTTGGATTTAGATTTTTCGTTGTCCTCCCATCTCTCCTCAATCATGGTATTGTCAAGTCTACCTCCTTGAGCTTCTCATGTGCCCAAGACTCCTTCGAAGTTCTTGTGCATAAACCCCTCCATCCTGCTCCATTCAACTTCTCCCTTTTGAGACCAACCTAATTGTAACCACTCCTTCATTGTTTCTAGATTGGTATTATTCTTCCACTTTGCCCAAGCGAGGTCTAATAAATTTTGGGTTATCATGCCTTGTCAACTAGCCCGTGTTTGATGCAACATGGCTTACTATTAAGAATAGGGTGGATCTCGTGCCCAACAATGGGCATAAAGTTCAACAACTTCGTAGAAGGAACACACTCCTCAATAGGACCAAGGGAGATAACACACGTGTTGAGAGAATTAGGTGATGAGCACCACTGTCTGCTTAACTCAGAAGTGTTGTCTAAGGTGGTTAATTGGGTGCCAGACACAGGTCACACCAAGGATCAATACAACAAATACAAGTACATAGTTAACATATTGGCACTTGAAATTATTGCTTGGATGATATTTACTTGACAAGAATGAAGCTAAAGAGAAACTTCTACTAGTGTTGAATGAGATTCAGCTAAATATGAGCTCTAGGATGACAAGCTTAGGCGAATAAAAGTCAATTAAGCATCCCTTGACTCAAGATGCCCCAGGAAATAATAAAGAACCCATTCCTATAAAAACGTCTAAAACTAATAATTTTTAATAATGATTTCTATGTTATACTATTTTTGTAATATTTATTTCAAAGTTTTAAAGTTCTATCTTTGATTTGATTTCTCCAATAACAAATCATAATAAACTTAATTCAAAAATATATTTTTTACCTTAAAAAATAACTA
>APFE030695423.1:0-22067 GCA_000404065.3 Pinus taeda | reverse complement strand
CCCTCCGTGTTTTCATACCGGGCGGCATTACGTTGGGAAATAGACGACCCACTTCTCGCATCTATGCTCTCAACAAACCTGCCTCCGAAACCACCATTTGCATCTATGCTCTCAACAAACCTGCCTCTGAAACCACGATTTGCATCTCCGCTCTCAGAAAATCTGCCTCTGAATCCAACATTTGTCATACTCATTGGTTCCAGAGAGATGTTGCCAGGGCCAGTGATACACCGGTTCACCCTGTCCAAAATAGGTAGATGATGTACACTGCTATTATTATGGTATTTGTTTGTTATACCCATTGAAAACATGGAGTTTGAAGCTGGTTTATAATCAGAAGGGTTCCGCACGTGCTCCTCCTGGTAACTGCAACAAACTGGAATAATGACAGGTGAGATCCATTCCGGTCTTTGAGAATTAGCATCGTGGTTCCTTATACCCACTGAAAAGTTTGAGATTGAAGCAGAACTATAATGAGAAGGTTCCTAACATCTCCTAACATCAGCCACATGGTAACTGAAACAATCTGTAATAATACCAGGTGGTAAACACACATGGGGAGCGAGATAGATAGGAAAGATAAAACATGCAATACAATTTTATAACAATTTTATATACATTTATAGTACATGTGGTAACCGTTGGGATTCACATCCCAAGGTCTCTTGGACTATTTTTGTCCGTTCGACTTCCACACTAACCCATTTAGGATTAAGTGTACAACATTCCCCCCCTTAATCCTAAGGGTTATGTATAAGTCCAAGAAGAGAGTTGTAATATAAAATGTGCAAAAATGCATGGCAGCACTAGGCTGAATGTGCTCTCTGAAATGTTGGTATAAAGGGCGGTGGTTTAAGGATGGCCACCAACACTCGAACGCTTAGTGCAGTTCCAGAACTCTTCCAAAACTCGCAAGAAGGTGAAGTCTTCTGCTAGAGGAAGTGATCATATTGTTTTAAAGAGGGAAACCTTAAACCATAAAAGGGAGGTCTCACCCCGCATAAAAGGTAAAACTTCAACCTCAAAAGGGAAGTCTCAACGTGTGATGGTTTAAGGATGACCAACAACTGTAGAATGCTTAATGCAATTCCGGGAACTCTTCCAAAACTCGCAAGAAGCTGGAGTCTTCTGCTAGAGGAAGTGTTCTCAATTTTGTTCCCGGAACTCTTCCAAAACTAGCAAGAAGCTGAAGTCTTCTACTAGAGGAAGTGTCTCAGATTTCCAACTCAAGGCATGTTCAGGCATCTTTGTCTTTGGCTACAACTCTTAAACTGATATGGAAGGATGTGGCTCAGGCTCGCTTGATGTGATTTTGAAGCTTGTAGATGACCATCATTTCCCCCCTGTCAGATACAAGGTGAGATAATGGAGAAAACTCAGCTGCAAGACTTTTCAATACTCTGGAACAAGTTTTGACATGTGTTTGGAATACCTTCTTGGCTGTTGATGCCCATTGCCAAGAAGCGATCCATGCAAGATGAATCTCTGTTCTTGGAGGATGTTTGTTTTTGAAGCATTTGTGTGAAGGATTGCTAGTTTTATGACAATGTTTACATGGATGAAGATCAAAACAGTGATCTTTGAGATGGCCAACTCGATCACAGTGTTGGCATTTCACGATCTGTTGTTGTTGCTGCTGTGGAAGAGGGCCAGAGTCTAGAACAGTTTCAGGTGCACTGTCATGAGGAGCAAGTGAACTATCATGAATAAATCCAGCACTCTGAAACTGAATGGGCTTGGCATAGTCTGGAATATGAAAGGACAAGTCCTTATCATATCCAAGACCAGTTCTATGCTTGTTGTGGACAAGCTATTCCCAAGGTGTGATGATGGGCTTGGGAAGTGCACACTGAACTTCTGCATTTGCATGTAATCTTGTTGCTTTGTTTGGTACTAAATCTGAATGAACTGTAACATTCTGCTGATGGGTGGATGTCTCAATGTTCTGAATAAAAATAGGTTCAGAATGGTGTCTATTTTGATGTAGCTCTTATTGCTATAGCTGTGCTTCAAGCTGCAAAAAATCAATCTTTTCCTGTGCATTTTGTAGACATGTCTGAATTTCTTAGAGAATATCCTTGTTGATTTTGACTGTATTATTCATAGTAGAGAGTATTAGATTGTCCACTAACTCTAATATTGCACTAATTGGAGCCATTTTTAATCCTCAAAAAAATAGTGAAACAATGAGGAAAAGTGACGGAGGGTTAGGCCTGCAATACCCACGATCAATAATATCTAAAACATAGAAGAATGCATCCAAGGATTTACCGAATCAAAAACTTCAATCACTGGCCAATTCACACTTTCCCATTTCAACCTGCAAAAGCTTTCCAATATATGTTCAAAATCATTCAATATTATCAATCTCGATCCACTCACCTTCACGCAAAAACAGTACTCAAATGCTTCCTAAACCATGCCAATATTGACATGAGATTATACACATCACAGTTATATCATGGTCACTGTCATACACATCACTGTCAAGCCATGTCATACATCATTGTTACAAAGAGACTGTTATACACCAAAATTACTGCCATAAGGTTCACCTATACAATATCACTGTCATAAGGTTTTTCCATATAATATCATGAATTTCTGCCGAGACTTCACTCGTTGGAAAAGTCGCCTTCATCACTCATTGAAACCTGCAAGAATGGTCACCGCGGAATTTGCTGGACAATAATGGCGAAATCGTGGAACATCAAGTGATTAAAGCTCTCCTGCACACCGATGATCACTTGTTGTCACTGAAAAAACTGTGTTCTTAGGATTTGATTTTCAAATGTGGAGCATGAATTCCTTCAATCTCATCAAGGTACTCTCCCGTCGCAGTGCAAAGCTAGACAGTCAGAGTCATCAAGCTTCTCCAACAACCTCAAACGTTCAACACCTTCAGCTCTTCTATATGGCTGCATCCATAAACATCCAGTTGTTTAAGTTTTGTCAGCTTCCCCAAACCCCGTATTCTCTTCAGATTTTCACATCCAGATGCTCGCAGCTCCTCCAGAGATACCAGTGTTTCAATACCTGTGAGTTCCTCCACTTCTGTCCACCTGCTAAGGTTTAGGGCTTATAGCCAAAGAAAATTGCCTATGGCTCATTGGGGTAGCTCGGGCGGCTGCTCGATAAACATCAAAATCTGCTCACGATCTTTGGGGAGATCTCTCGGTCCAAAACCCTTAAGAAGACCACCACAGAAACGTAGAATCGCTTCGAAATTTTAAGAAGACCACCACACACATGCATAATCGCTTCCAGATTCGAAGCAAGAAATTGGGTGATTGAAATCCATCGGACATGGCCACTAAATTGCGAGAAAATGGTGGATTCTATCCAAGAAAAAGGTCGTCCGAGGATCCTCTGTTGCAGGGGCGGATGGACCCATTTCGTTCTCAAGAGGCAGCAAACTGTTCAAACTATGGGAGGATAAGCCGGAGAAACGAACCCATAGAACTATCGATGGATCTTGAGCTCACACGGTGAATTGAGTTTAGGAAAATTGGTGTTGGCTTGGAAAACCTCGGCAATACCTGTTTTCTAAATTCGGTTCTACAATGTCTCACTTACACAGAGCCTTTGGCTGCTTATTTACAGAGCGGTCGGCATAAGAAAATTTGTGCTTGTATCCATATAAGTGTCCATGAAATCTACAGATTCTATAATGGAGCCTTCTAGCCAATGGGAATATGCACCTTTTGCTTCGGTTGCCTCTTTTATACAATAATTGCAGGAACTCGATTGAAAATAGTAGCAAGATATTGTCTGCAACCTACTTTGGATCTGAAAAATGGGAGTTAGGTGCAATTTCGATGGCAATGTGGGATTAATGGGGAGTCCGTCGTTGCCTCCTCCTCTCAATTTGGGATTGGGGGAGCCATGGTTTCGGGGTTTAATGCACCCTCGCTTCTTTTTAACCCCAGCAGGATTCAGCTGCTCGGTTCCTCAACTCGAGTTGGCAATCTGAGTCCTTGCCTACAATTTGCAGGAAATGACTATAATGGCATGCTCATCAATGGCAGCGTAGTAGACAGTGGCCTCAGCAGCCTTCTCATCAGAGGTGGTCACGATTTAGTAACGCATTCAAACGCAGCATTCAGTTCAACATGAAACGCTTATGGACAGAGAGCGCATGTCTAATTTCAAGCGTGAGGATTGTAAAAGAGAGAGGTCGCAGGTAACGCAAAATAGAGCGCCGATATGGAAGACAGACATGTCAGAACAGCTTGGACAACGCTGGCATAGGGACGTTTCATTATTCAAGTGAATATGGTAGAGAGAGCACAGGTCTATATAAAAGAATATGGCAAAAATAAACTGCAAAGAAATGCCATAAACAAATGGCTCAAATTAATTATGCAGGGTAGAAATAGGCCTGCTCTCATACCATGTTAAACACACATGGGGAGCGAGAAAGATAGTAAAGATAAAACATGCAATACAATTTTATTAACAATTTGATATACATTTATAGTACATGTGGTGACCGTTGGGATTCACATCGCAGGGTCTCTTGAACTGATTTTGTCCATTCGACTTCCCCACTAACCCATTTAGGATTAGGTGTCCAACACCAGGTGACCTCCATTGTGGTGACCTCCATTGTGGTGTCCATGCAGTATTATATTCATACTTAGGCATTGGTTGTTTTTAAAGGGCGAAATGGGTTTTCAACCGAGGCACCGGAGATGACAGAAATGGCAATAGAGATATCAAAGATGGAAAAGGAGAAAGAAAAATGGAGATAACAGAAATGGCAAAGAAAAGCAAAAATAGCTCTACATGCAACGATAAATAACTCACTATTGTTACGGAGGCTGCTTTATTTTCATTCTATGTTTTTAAAATAACAATGAATGATTATTTAATATTTATTTTAATTCTTCGTTTTGAGATAATAATTAATGATTTTCATGATGGTTGGGGAGCTACTTGGATGAATTAGTGGAGGCGATATAAGGAGTCCCTAGGTCGTGCTTGTAACTATATTTGCATTAGGGTTTCAATAAAAAAATGTATTCACATCATGGTAAATAAATAGGCTTTACATTGTGGTTGTAATAAAATATTTATGAGATCATGGAATATAAATAGTGGTTATAATAAAAAATTGTATTTACGTTAGGGAAGATAAATATTCTTTACATTGTGTTTATAATAATCAATTTAAGGCATCATGGAAAAGAAATAGGTTGAACCGGTGAGTGAAGGAATGTAACAGTTCAAATTTATATAGATTGTCTTAAATACAATGTTTGCTGAAATTTTCAAATAAATTTAAATTTTAGTATTTTTTTGGTTTTAAAAGATAATTTTATATAACTGTATTTTTTAAAATAATATTTATACTTACAGATTAATATTTTATGAGTTTGATTTTATTTTGTTATATTTATTAATGAGTTGGTTGAGATTTTAAATAAAAATAATTAAAAATAACAAATTTGAGATGTTATTGGTATACATATTTTGATTTTTTTGTTATCTTTATTACTGAGTTAGTTGAAAATTTAAATAAAAATTATTAAAAATAACAAATTCCAAATATTTTTGGTATACATATTAAACATTAAACAATAGAGTTTTTGAGATTCTTAACTGATTTATATATTTAAAAATACATATTTAATTAATAAAAAAATTATATTAATTAATAATTTATATTAAAAAATAATTATTTAATTTAAAATTGTTAATATTCTAAAGTATAGACTTATTTTAATATATAAATGAAATAGTTTTTTTCACTATATATTTTTAAGTTAATTTTAACCAAATTCCAACTTTAAGCTTGAGTCTAACTTGTTTAATATGTAGAATTTTAGGGTTAAAGAGTTTTTCAAGGAGCTAAATCTATTTCTCATTCAAAAAAATATTTTAAATATCAAAATATTACTATATTTCTTAAAATTGTATGCCTCATTGGTGTGAAAAAAAACTATTTATTCTACTAGTAAAACTAAAACTAAAATATATAAAATAAATGAAAATAATTTTAGTATTATATATATTATATATATATATAATATTATATATATATATATTATATTATTATTAAATAATGGGCTTAGTATGAAATAAATTATTTTAGTATATTTCTACGGAGTTATCTTTAGTGAGATTTTTTGGAAGTTTTTACGGTGGGTTTTTCGAGTAAAATTTCTCTCATATCCAAGAGGAATTTATTGAAATCGCAAGCTTCATGGGTAGTCATGTGCAAATATATATGAAGAAAATAATTGTTAAACAAATTCATTTATAAAAATACATTGGTAGAATTGTGCATGAAAATGGAGAACAAGAGCATAGTAGTCATGGAGCTAGGGTTTTTGTGTAGGTGTCATTAGGCTTTGAAGGAGATGGTCAACCTGAAAAATTCTAAGGACTAATATTACCAAAGTGGGCTATTTTTCCATGATTTTTCAAAAAAATGATTGTTCAATTTCCAATTTTTATAAGAATGATTTACCCAAATTACACAATATAAAATTATTGTACCTTACAAATCACCAACATTATATAGGGAGTATTTAGAAAATAATTATAAATTTGAATCATTTTATAAATATATCATTAAACATTCTATAATTTTCCTATTAGGAACTAGTGAGATTCGCCAATGTTTTTGAATTTTAAGATCATTTTTCATCCTTAAAATTTTCCAAAAGATGATATTTAAGTGGGGGGGAGAGGGGCCCCCTCCTATCACAATCTGGTAATAGATAAAGGGAAGGGGTTCAAGGTAGGTTTTGCATTTGCAACAGAAGATATGTTAGGAAACAACGAAGGAGTGGATAGAGTAGTTAACCGAAGCAAGAATGGCCAAAGAAGTGATGAGGAAAGAAGTATTGTAGGGAATCATAGACACTAGTAGGAAGACAAAACATCAAAAGGGACCACTAGGCCATGTAAAATTAAAATAGTGGCAATCCCAATGAAATTAATCATCGATAGTGAGACATATGCCTTTAGAGAGCGCATGTGATGATATGCAATTACATGCAATTTTATGGGCATCTAGATCACATAAAAAAATTATGTGAATTGATCAAACCCTAATAGAGACCAAGAGGGGATATTAAGTTGCATTTGTGGTCAACAGGGTTTGTTTATTATGTTTGCAAATATGGAGGATAGAAATCGAATATTTGATGGCGGTTCCAACTTCTTTGCATTAGATGGACTGTACATGCCACCAAGGACATAAAACATCACTCTAGATAAGGAGACCTTCACTAAGGTCCTAGTTTGGGCTAGGTTTTTGTTGTAGCGTCCACAAACACCCTCTAAAATTTGGCTCGCATGCATATTTCGGAGACTACCTTGGACCATGTGATCGATCATTCCTTGGTCAACTGTATCTAAGTCGATGATGTCCCTAATTAGGGTTCCCTACTCTCCTCCAAACACATAAGATTAAGGGGCATTCATGTGAGCAGAACCAAAAACAGTTCGCTACTATTTTTGTCTCCATTCCCCTTTTTACCCCTCCCCCTTTTGTGTTGGTGACTTTCCTTTCTTGAAGGGGAGATGTGGCAGCTTTTGTTTGGTAGTGTACTCATAAAGCCATTAAGAATATCAATTATGAACATTGAACTAATGAGGTTGAATAACTTGTTGGATGAGATTGTGTGGCTTAGCCTCGAGAACAAAATATGGGATGGTTTCATATTATATTGATTGAGGTCATCGATGACACTAATGGGTGAATCATTAAGATTTATTTTAGACACTATGGTCTAGACGTATGACTTATGTTTTGACATTAGTTGATTTGTTACTTCTTACTTATGCACTCATGATGGATGGTTATCTAGAGCTAAAGCCTAATTGAGCTATGGAAGAGTAATATATAGGGTCAGAAGAGCTACTGAAAGGAAAAACCGTAAGATCTAGGCCAAGTTGGACTATGCACTGTGCAACTCCAGTAGCTAGTCAGTCTCGTGACAGCTTTGACTACGCCTTGCATAGTTTTGACATTCAGTCTCCAAGCCTCCTCGTGAAAATTGCACAATCTTCATAGACAGTCACACATGTATGTTGCATGTCATTCCTCTAGTTTCTTTTGGTTTTCTACTGTCATATTTCTTGTCATGAGTGTTTCTATGTCTCTAGGTATCACAAGTGTTAGACTACCCCTCAATAGCATAGGTACATTGGCTTCCACAAGAGCAAAGTCAATGACACTATTCAGAGCACAATTGGGGATGAAGTCGATCAAGTGGTTATGAACTTTCCTATCTATGAAGGCATCAAGTTGTTCATGGAATAGGATATCAATATGAAATCGCAACGACATCACAGTGAGCAACACAATGAGCAGCAGCAAAAGGTAGCACACTTGCATGCGACACATGCAAGAGGAAGGTTGTTGACAAAGTAGAGGCAAAGCAAAGTTGCAAGTTCTAACAGATCTACTTCTTATGAATGAAACTTTGGAGACTGAGGCTATGAGGAAATGACACGACAAGAGGATCGTGCGAAGGTAGAACATGAGCTCCATAGGTGAGAGAAGGATTTGTAGGAGGAACATGTACGACAGGAGGCGCAACATGCATAGACTAATGAAATTGCGCCCATACATGCCATAGATCCATTCAACAGTCGCCATGGAGCAGACACAGTGTGCAATGCTATCGATCACATGCAAGGGTATGGAGGAGCATGGATGTCATTGTGTGCATGCATGAGATCCCACCCATTTGGCACACTCACCGAGGTGAAGGCAAGAAGCAAGTTCAACTGGAGCTGGATATGTATTTCGACAAGTTGATACATATGTTCACCATCAAACACTCTGATATCAGCACAAACACTATGCATCAGTATGTTGCTGGTCCAACTGCGCTCAAGACAATGATGCACATATTATTAGATGAGTTGGACAAAAGAACCATAGTAGTGTATCCGGATGCAACAGAGGCAAGAGTTCACTATGAGTAGGATGTCACCATTAAGCTCATGAATACCATCACGGAAAACCAAACTTGGCATCAGTTCACCACTATCGATCATCGCAAGGATGCCGGAGAGTTGATCTTACCACAACTGTTCGAGTGTTAGTGATAGATTGCATGGCTTTCTCAAGCCTATTTTTTCTCACATCATTACATGTGGATATTGGATGTAACATATTCTAAAGTGGAAGTCCAAGTGTCGATAGTTGAATGTAATGGTCATAGAATAGCTGAAGAGTCATGAGGGTAGGTGAACAGTCACATAACAGAATGTCAAGGGTCACCCCACCCTTTGCTATATATAGTACCTCATAACTCATTGTAAGGGCTTTTGGTGAGCCAAGCTTCCGATAGGTGCATCTTAGAGAAATATTGGAGAGTATTGTAACGAGCTTGGCTTTTCCATAGTGTAGAGCTAGTACATCTCTTTGGAGGAGTAGGTGATAGTGACTGTAACATTACGCTATGGGGGCCGGTGGTTGGTGAGGGTTGTACTATATGATTGGAACTTTCACTTCCTAATATAACACAACCATCATGTTTCATGCATATGTTGTTATTGTATCTCAACTATCCTGGTTACTCTAATGATATATGTATTGTTTGCTTATGCATGGATGTATGGAATCTTTCGATATAAGTATCTATGAATATTACTTAGATGTGTTGTTGGTTTAACCATCACTTTGGATTTTCATGTAGCAATATCTCTAGCTTGGGATGCATCTTCGCTCATGTGTTCCCTTCCAAGTCATGTGCTTTCATAGGTTTTCAATGGGTGCACGCATCCCACTTTCTATGTGTTAGAAACGTTCATTCACCTTCCTTGGCTTGTTGCACATGTGACACCCTTGCTTCCAACAAGGGCATATTACTTTCTTTTGTGCGCAACTATGGTCAAGGTGATACCATACGACCCACTGATGGGACACCTACAACAAACAATGTGAGGTCTAGTTGGGAATTCTTAATGGGGATATCGCCTGAAATGTTGGCGGGTCAAGCATCGACAACATTTTGTCGCTAGAAGGAGGGACATATGACAAGCTAAGTCCTCATCTTTTGTTTTGAGTATTCGCACATCTATCATCGATTTTGTTATAGTTCGCTCTTTGAAATGTCTGTCCAATGGACATATATTTCACATCAAGAGGGAGTTTTTGGATCACTTGTCACAAATCATGTATGATGGTCAAGGCAAAGTGGCCTCGATTAAGCATATAGATGCCTTCCATGTGCTCATGGAAGGCATGGAAGATTTTAATGAAAGAGAGGTTTGTTTATTGCTCGCACACACACTTCACAACCACACATCATAATGTTGTGGCATACTACCTCATAACTCAATGCACTCATTCAAGCAGTTCAACGATCTAATCAAATCCATTTTCTGCCATTTTGATCTTGAAGTACATGATAAAAAAATTGTTAAAACAATGGAAGGACCCACACAAATTATCTATGAAGTTTTCAGAGCGCTTCTGTCTATTCATGTTTGAAGCCCCACAAAGCTAGATGCAATTTGAGTATCTCATGGATAGATTTGAATATTACCTTATCAAATATATTAATCCCAAGAAGAAGTTCAAGCTCAAACCCTGCAAAACATACTTCATTGATAATTTTGTGCAATCATAGATGGACACGGTCGTTTTCACAAGTGATTGTGTGTCATCCCCTTATCAAATAGTTCCATAACTGTAGAGCGATGTGGGAGAATATGCACACACATTCGTTCAGTTGTCACATCCTCCTAACATCACTTCTTTCAGTGGTCACACAGATTGGGTTACAAATCCCATGGGTTATCACATGTATTTCATACCCCAACCTCCATCTTCGTATTCTCATTATCCTTTAGATTGCACTGTCTTATGTTCTTCCATTCTACACTCTACAATTATTGTGAATGAGGACCAAGCTATCGACGAAGTTGCTATTGCACAACCAACCTGCACTGCCATTCATGAAGAGTATTATTGGGAGATTAGGCGTCAACCCTCGGCGAAGGGTGAATTACATTTGTCCAAGCGTCCTCCATTATTCCCTAACATCGCTCGTGATTCTGACATCCCTCGTGATTATACCATCCCTAATTTGACATGTGTATCTGTGTCTGTGGATGCACCCATTGTTGATCATTCGCATAACACACCAGATATTAGTCCATCATCTCACAATGTAGAGGAAAAATCATTTATTTAAGATCTACTTGGTTTTCCATTTGCTTTTTCTATAAACACAGAGTGTGAACATTCATTCTTCTCATCTACCCCTCTGTGTGATTCATCAAATCATGGGCATGCCGACAAACATCTTGAATTTTGTGATCTTGGTTATCATGATCTCTCTACTTCATTTGATAATGATGTTGACTAAATCATTGTTAATCTGTGCAATGGTCTATGATGGTCTATCTATCGATGAAGTCGAAACCCCGTAGGCTGTCGAGGCACTTCAACTCGAGTTGATGATTATGTCACGCCCTCGCTGTCTTGAGGTTAGTTTCACTTACAATTAGGAAATTGTTCGAACACCCAAGGCTCCTAATCACTCATTTGTATGCACTTAGGATCAATATAACACTCGTATTTCACTTCCTACACTCAAACTACACGATCCCTTTACTCATGCATTGGAGAAATCTTACATAGCAAGTAGGCATGCATGACACAAGTTTTCTTTGCTTGTTTCGTTTGCTTGCATGGAACAATCAAGAGTGTGCATATGCTTAGCATCTGCATGCATCATCACACCAAACCATGGTAAGTCCACATACCACATGTCATGCACTTGCACTCACTTATGTTTTTTGGATGCATTGAAACCCAAAGTGTGTTTGGATTCACTGTTATATCTTTCATGTTTGCTAGTTCACACACGTGTGCTATTCACGAACCATGCCTTTGCCCACATGAGTCGACCAATGCGCTGATGGAATATTTGGAAGTATCACTTTACATAAGCACACCCATCAATTGTTACCTTAGGAGTAGGGGTAGTGCTTGCTTTTGGTTTGATTGCTTGCATGCATGTTTGCTTCTTACTTTGCACGTTTGTATGTTTGCCTCCTTGTTTTCTTACTCGCTCTTATTACGCATTTACTTTTGATTTTTCTTTGTTTTGTTGTTTTTTTGGTTGTTTATGTCTGTAGGTTAGTTTCACATGAGACCATGTGTGACTTTTGCAACAGGCTTGGTAAAGTACAAGAGGACATGTGTAGTTATCAATACTTGGTTTTCTGTCATCCTTTCTCTGTATGAAGAACTTTTTGTCTTTAGTCTATGATACATCAATCGAAAATACATATTGTTTGAAGTGAACCTTGGTTAAAGCACAATGCTTGCATGCTTACTAGTGTCACCTACTCTAGTCGATTACTTTTGGGTTAATCCTTGTCAGCTCAGTCACGTAGAGCAAGATGAGGGGGGAAACCTTAACAAGCACATTAGAGGTATATATAAACTACTTCTCTGAAGGAAAAACCTCTTCTATTCTCAATAAATCGGGATCTCTCTTCTGAAGGAAAATGAAAATGAAAATCTAAAAAAAAATTGAAAATTTAAAAAATGAATAAGGTGAAAGAAGAGAATGGATTCCTGCGTAGAGAGGTGATGCAAATAACTCCATCGGGGTACTAACCATGCTCGCTTGTAGGGGAGCGATTCTTTTGTTCATGCATGACTCCTCCGGGGTAGTGTCTAGGCATGTTGGTAGCAGAGAAACACCAAAGATGAAACTAAAACTCTCACAATGATATGACTTGTGCACTAATATACCCCTCATCCCGAATTGAAACAACTGTGTTGACATGGCTTGGAATGTGTTTCAACCGACCAAGGTCTTCGTAGATGCTACATCTCACAATCAAGAAAGTGTGGAAACCAAGACGAACAGAGAAATAAAAAATACTTCTTGAGGTGTTAGAATTTATTTTCAATAACAATGTCCACTCATAGAGCTAGAGCTCTACTAGTTTGTCAATCAACGAACTTGCAAATCATAGTTGGAGTTCTACAGTTGGAGAATTGCAAAGGTTGTGCATACATATGTGCCCACATTATGGGCAGAACGGGTGAAGGCAACCAGGTGGAGTAAAAGGAGAGGCTAGGCGACCCATAGAGGGCCTGGGGTGGACAGGTGCGTAGGACGACTCGGAGAAGGTGCAACTGAGTTGGGCATCCATGTGGTGGGTCGTGCAAGGCCTGCGGAGGGCGCGCCCACTGAATGAAAGATATAGCAAACGTTTGGGAAAGTTGAAGTAACAAAGTAGGGTGTTCGTTTGGAGGATCATGTGAGGCGTGCAAAGAGTGCACCCGCCGAACAACAGGCAGGCTGAATGGTTGAATGAGTTGGTGATCGGTTGAGGGTGACTTGCGGTTGGGTGTGCCATGCACGAGGTGAAACAAAATGAAGTGTGGGTTGGTGAACGAAGGTGCAACGAGGATGTGCGGAGGGCACCCAAGGTGGGTAACACGGGCACAACAAGCGCGCTCGAGTTGGGAAAATGACACTAGACATGCAACGAGTGAATGAAGAGTTGGGAAAGTCGTGCAACGACCGTTTAGAGGTGCTGACGAGCTAGACAACCGAGTTTTCCGGAGTTGTGAAAATTTGGCTAAGTGAAAATTTGGGGTTTCCTCCAAGAGTTTACTTGTGTTGTGAAAATTGAAGATTATATGTATTAATTTATGTGCAGTCTCACATCAGGGAGTTTCCCCTCCCTTTATACTATTATGCAATTGTTCTTGTTATTGTTGTTTACGATGAATATTCATGGTTTTCATTGTGTATAAAGGATAAACTAATACTTGGTAACGAAAAATAAACTAAGTACGAATGTTAGGCGTAGTCCATGATCATAAATATTGGTGAAAAGAAAGTGGTCGGTGATGCCACACATCACTATAGTGCGGTTGGAAGATTACAGCGAGTGTAGGGGCAATAATCCTACAACGTGTGAGTGAGATGAGCTTCCTTCAATTGCACCTTAACAAAACTTTAAAATAATTTCAATTTCAATTTGAAAACTTTTATTTATAAAATAATATTTAATATAAATATCTAATGTGATATAGATTAAATATATAATATTTAGGCTTAATCTAACTTATACAAAAAAATTTCCTTTTTCACATGATCCCAATATAATTTCAAGATTTTTTGAGTTATTTAAAATATATTTATGAATGTATAAATGGATTCAACACCCTTGAAAATCCTTAGTACACTCAAATTCTACACATCAAACAATTAAAACTCAAGTTTTTAAAAAGTTGTAGTGTGACCACACCTTTTTTTGCCGTAAAAATCATGAAAATTCTCGCAATATTTTAATAAAATCAACCACATATTTTTGTAAATCAAGTTTACAACTATCAAACATCGATCTAAGTTACAGTCCTCGTGAGACTTCAATATTTTGGGTGCACAAAAGGTTTTTGATTGTGTTGAATCTCTTTCCACCATCAAACACATGATTCAAACATTGCTACTTGCAAGATTTCTTTAAATTTTTTTGGGGTCCTCCCAATTCCTCTACTATGCCTTTTAAAAATCTCTCTAGGATTTTGACTATACCTAACTAGAAATAGGAGTTGTCTTTAGTGTGATTTTTTGGACTATCCATGAGGTGGAAAATTTTGAGGTGA
The DNA here is from genome assembly GCA_000404065.3 of Pinus taeda. Classification (NCBI taxonomy): domain Eukaryota; kingdom Viridiplantae; phylum Streptophyta; class Pinopsida; order Pinales; family Pinaceae; genus Pinus; species Pinus taeda. Next base: position 7,453 of record APFE030695423.1, on the reverse strand, counting down.
AATATTGATTTTTGTTATTTAAACTAGCTTTTTTAATGTAGATATGGATTCAACACCCTTCAAAACCCCACATAGGATTACCCATCAAGCTTGTGATTTCAATAAATTTCTATTAGATTTGAAAGAAATTTCACTTGAAAACCAACCGTAAAAACTTCCAAAAGGTCACACTAAAGACAACTCCCTAGAAATATAGTAAAAAAAATTATTTCATACTAAGCCCATTATTAACTCCCTAGAAATATAGTAAAAGAATTTATTTCATACTAAGCCCATTATTTAATATAAGTGTATTAAAAAAATTCATTTATTTTATATATTTTAGTTTTAGTTTTACTAGTAGAATAAATATTTTTTTTCACAAGAACGAGGGCATACAATTTTAAGAAATATAGTAATTTTTTGTTATTTAAAATATTTTTTTGAATGCCAAATACATTTAGCACCTTGAAAATCTCTTAAACCCTAAAATTCTAAATATTAAACAAGTTAAACTCAAACTTAAAGTTGGATTTTGGTTAAAACTAACTTAAAAATATATAGTGAAAAAAAATTCATCTATTAATAAAATAAGTCTATATTTTTTATAATATTTAATCATTTTAAATTAAATTAATTATTTTTAAAATAAGTTATTAATTAATATTAATTTTATTAATTAAATATGTATTTTTAAATATATAAATCAGTTAAGAATCTCAAAAAATCTATTGTTTAAAGTTTAATATGTATACCAATAACATATGGAATTTTTTATTTTCAATTATTTTTATTTAAATTTTCAACTAACTCACTAATAAATATAACAAAAAAATCAAACATATAAAATATTAATATTTAATATCTATACAAATAACATCTCAAATTTGTTATTTTTAATCATTTTTATTAAAATTTCAACTAACTCATTAATAAATATAATAAAATAAAATCAAACAAATAAAATATTAATCTCAAATTTGTTATTTTTAATCATTTTTATTTAAAATTTCAACTAACTCATTAATAAATATAATAAAATAAAATCAAACAAATAAAATATTAATCTTTAAGTATAAATATTATTTTAAAAATACAGTTATATAAAATTCACCATAAAAACCAAAAGAATACTAAATTTTAAATTTATTTAAAAATTTGTGCAAGCATAGTATTTAAGACAATTTATACAAATTTGAACAAGTCCCTTCACTCACTAGTTCATCCTATTTCTTTTCCATGATGCCCTAAATTTATTATTATAAACACAATATAACCCTTATTTATCTTCCATGATGTGAATACATTTTTTTATTATAACCAATATTTATATTCCATGACTTGATAAACATTTTATTATAACCCCAATGTAAAGCCTATTTATTTTCCATTATCTGAATACATTTTTTATTATAACCCCGATGCAAATATAGTTACAAGCAGGTATCTAATTTTAAGCAACGACCCAACCTTCTAGATTTTGTAGGAACTCCTTATATCGACTCCACTAAGTCATCCAAGTAGCTCCCCAACCATTAACAAAATCATTAATTATTATCCCAAAACGAAGAATTAAAATAAATATTAAATAATCATTCATTATTATTTAAAAAACGGAGAATGAAAATAAAGCAGCCTCCGTAACAATAGTGAGTTATTTATCGTTGCAGGTAGAGCTATTTTTGCCTTTGCTTTGCCATTTCTGTTATCTCCATTTTAATTTCTGCTTTTCCCTCTCTGATATCTCCATCGTCATTTCTGTTCTCCATTTTGCTTTCTGTTTTGCCATTATCTGATATCTCCATTGCCATTTCTGTTATCTCCATTCCCTGGGTTGAAAACCCAATTCCCCTGAAAAAGCGACTAATGGCTAAGTATGAATATAATACTGCAGGGACACCACTATGGAGCTCACCTAGTATTATTCCGGATTGTTTCAGTTACCATGGGGCTGAGGTTCGGACCCCTTCTCATTATAGTTCTGCTTCAATCTCAAACTTTTCAGTGGGTATAAGGAGCAACGACCCTAACCCTAATTCTCAGACACCGGAATGGATCTCACCTGTCCTTATTCCAGTTTGTTCCAGTTATCAGGAGGAACACGTGCGGAACCTTTCAATGGGTATAACGAGCAACTACCATAATAATAACAGTGTACATCCTCCACCTATTTTGGACAGGGTGAACCGGTGTATCATTGGCCCTGGCAACATCTCTCTGGAACCAATCAGTATGGCGGATGGTTTCGGAGGCAGGTTTTCTGAGAGCGTAGATGCAAATGGTGGTTTTGGAGGCAGGTTTGTTGAGAGCATCGATGCAACTAGTGGTTTTGGAGGCAGGTTTGTTGAGAGCATCGATGCAACTAGTGGTTTCGGAGGCAGGTTTGCTGAGAGCATAGATGCGAGAAGTGGGTCGTATATTTCCCAACGTAACGCCGCCCCGTATGAAAACACGGAGTGCCCGCGTATGCCAACACCACATTCAAATTTGTTGGTAATACCACCTGGTATCAATCCTACCACCTTGCTGGACTCTTCGGCTGCCTCTGATGAGCAGGTCAGTTGCTTTAACGAGTTTTTTTTGGGTTTGAAAGTGAAGAGCTGTTCATATTTTATAATGTCTTTCAATGGTTAGGGTTTTGTTTTTCTAACCTATTTGGTTCTTTAAAAAAAATATACTGTCCGATGAATCAATGTGTTCTTGAGAGATAAAATGAAGAGCTGTTATAATGTCTTTCAATTGTTAGGGTTTTGTTTTTCTAAAGTGTCTGGTTCTTTAAAAAATAATATACTGTCCGATGAATCAATGTGTTCTTTAGAGATTAAGTTCATTGGAATAGAATGTGCCAATTGAATATCTAGCTGCACAATTAGATCTGTGCACAATTGGATCCGTTGTATGCTGGTTTCTGGCCACTGATACAAAATAAAATTTATGTGTTTTTAGTTAAGTTTTTCGGTTTTAATCTTCATTTTTTTTGTTTTTAATCTTATTTTTTGTTTTTAGTGTTCATTTTTAATAGTGACAAAAATGTAACCTAGCTCACTAATAATCTCCTCATTCTCCCTGTGGGTAGAGAATTGTAATTCTTCCTCCACGCTATCTCCAACGCCTCCGGCAATGTTGACAACTGCAGAATCTCGTTTCAGTCACAAACCTGGGCGTCTAGAATAATGGCCTTGCCTACCTTGTATAAACGTCCTCCATGCAGTCAACCAGGGTGGAAATTCATGACTTTTATTATGATGTCATGCTTTATTCATTGCACTGGCCTCATCAAAGTGACAGCTCTGTCATGCTTTATTCATTGCACTGGCCTCATCAAAGTGACAGCTCCCAACTAGCGCCATTAAGGCTATGCTGCTGGAGCCTGCTCCCCTCACCTTGCCCATGGAGAAGTTATATTATACATCCCACTTGTATTCTCTAAATTTGACTCAAATCCACAAGCTGTCCCAAGCTTCAAGCACCAATATAAACCTCTGTCTACTGTAGCATGCATTGCATAAATGATGGCTCTCTTGCTCAGGAAAAACCCTAGAATCACAGCCTAAACCTAGGGACTACCTGAAATTAGACAAAAGTGGCTACTACAGCACCCTCGAACTTTGGTCACCATACACACTTGGATGGGGCTAGCAATATTGGAACAGTTGAGTGGCATGGCAACAAGTTGTGAAAGGATAACTTACCAGCAAGAGTACTTTCTAGAATATATGGCCACAATTTTTTTGTGGGAAGAAGGCATCCACATTTTCTAAGCATTTCCATGAGAACAACGGTAAACAAATGTGTTTGCTTGGAGAAAGAGCTGGCTGACTATTCATGAGACTTGATGGATACAACACCAATTTGAAGGGTTGATCCACCTCAAGGTCCTTTGCGGCATTTATATCTGATATGGAGGATGGTGTGGCCAACCTCGATGACCTAGGGCTTCTACAACCTACCCGAGCAACCACTTCCAATTTCATATACAATTGATATGGAGGATGGTGTGGCCAACCTGGATGACCTAGGGCTTTTACAACCGACCCTAGCAACCACTTCCGATTACATATACAATTTACATGACTAGCCGCCTAAACAATTATTCACTCAAAATAACGTCTCCTTTTGAGTTGCAACATTGGGAATATGAACAACATGTGCATCAAACATGTGGTTCTTGAGAAACATGCATGGAAGTTGGGAGTTTACTTGGTCACCAAGAAGCCACATTTTGCATAGAGAACTTAGGGTTCGTTTACAAGGACTACCTCAACAATTTGCATAGAGAACTTAGGATTCCTTTACAAGGACTACCTCAACAATTATGGTCTCGGAATGTATTGAGGTGCATTGGGGAAGATATTGGGATATACCTAGACCATGATAGATCATACATTGAGTCTGACCACATTGCCATTGCTAGAATTTTGGTACATCTCAATATGAGAGAAGGGCTAGTAGAAAGTCTCCACTTGCAATATAGGGAGCTCATCACATGGTAGATCCTAAATTAGGAGGGTGTACCATTCCTGTGCAGAAGTCTGTTACTTGTATAAATACTACTAGTTGATCACAACTATTCTCATAAGTGCCGTAAAAGACACATGATAATGGGCAAGTAGACAAAATTGGATATTGGATTGACTCCTACACAAAATGCATCAACTGAACCCGAGGGACGGGAGAGAGAATCGGAAGACTCCTCAACAACCAGATGATAATGGGCACTAGTCAAAATCTCTGTAGTCTCATATCCTCTCCTCCCATATCTTGTCATGTTTTAAATTCTGAATATGCCCATTTATTAGTTGTTGCATCCGGTTTGGCTTTATTTGCATGCAATTTGAGTCCCATCACATTTCTTGTTGCTACTGTCCATGAGACAAATATGGCCACTTATCCTACCACAATTGAGGGTCAACTCTCATTACATACTGAATGTGATGAATAGCCATGCAATAACTACCATCATAGATATAATCTTTGATCCCTTTCCCACCCACAGCCACATCATACATTTGGCCTCAGTGACCACCCTCCCCCAAAATCTCAGAAAATTGCAAGGGTAGGAAATCCTATATATCTAAGGTCATCAAGCGGGAAGGGATTGAGGTGGGAATGAGCATACAAACATAGATTGAATTGGTTCTTAGGGCAAAGGGAAACCATGAATTGCTTACCCCATGAAGTGCCCATGTTACAATTGCAAGGATTTGGTGAGCAGAGACAAAAAATTAGTACTTAGGAGACTTTTTAAATTTGAAAGGATCAATGTATTATTCCTACAAGAGACATTGGGTGAGGGAGTTGCCATCAACTCTTTACTGACATTCATTTTACATGGTTGGACCTTCAATACCCTTGATGTTAGAGGTTGATAGCGGGATGCTCCTTTGGTTTCAACAATAGAACTATTAAGATTGAAAATATTTGGGGTTGTGAAGGTGTATTGGGTGCACACATCACATCAATTAAACTAGACACCCCAGTCTCCTTGATAAATATATATGGATCCTCCCAAAATCTTGTGGGATTCAAGGATAAAATGATGACTTCATCATTTATGGATAAGGAAAATATAATCATTGTCAGAGATCTGAACTTCTCATTGGGACATGCTGAATCATGGTGCTCACCAGCACAAACTGATCCCCTCACTTAATATTTTGAGTAGTCTCTTGAATATAGACACAACCAAAATCTAGCCTACTTGATGCAATAGGAGAATTGGCAAGGACGCACTCACGAGAAGATTGGATTGTTTCATCATCAAAGCACCACTAGTGAATCGTTTGGACAAAATTAGACAATGGGTGGGACTAGGGGTATTTTCGATCATTTCCGATTTTTTTGGTAAGTCATTAACTCCAATTGTAAGCCAAACAGTCCTTTTAAATTCAACTCTGCCTCTCTTGAGGAAGTTGAATTGCATAATATTGTAAAGGAATCTTGCATCCACTATAGCCAAGATATCAACTCTTCATTGACTACAGTCATATCTAGCAAATTATCTCGAATCTAGCACATCACCATACTATGGGCAAAAGGAAAAAAGATAAGAGGTGATACTACTCTACTAAAAATTGAAGCTAGCACATCACCATACTATGGGCAAAAGGAATAAAGATAAGAGGTGATACTACTCTACTAAAAATTGAAGCTGGAATTGATGAGATGGAGGGCACAAACAATTGAGGTGATATACATATTGAAAGGAAGAATCAACTTATGAGATTGGAAGAAGAAAACATTAAACTCTTGAGACAGAAAGAATAGACTTGGAAATTAAAGAGCAGAGCCATTTGGCTACACGCTCACGATGAAAATACTAAATTCTTCTAGCAATGTGTGAGTGGGAGGAAATTAATCAATATGATTCAGAGTTTAAGGGATCAAAATGGAATGAAGTGAGCTTGTGGATATGGGTACTAGACATTTCTCCCAAATGTTTAGAACCCCACGAGAAGCTACCATAGAAGAAGTTTTACCTATTGTTAGGACAAAGTGCCTCGATTTGTGAGTGAGGAGGATGTGGAGAACTTGAAAAAATTGGTCACGTTGTACTAAAGTGCTTCAAAAAAGACAAGGGGTTTAATTCTACATTTATAGTACTCATCCCCAAGGTTGATAACCCCCAAAAACTTGATGACTATCGAACTATATCCTTATGCAATTGCATATACAAAATCATATCCAAAATCATTGCTATTTGCATCAAGCCCATCATATCGAAGGAGATTCCCAAGGAGAGGTTTGCATTCCTCAATCTTAGACAGATCAATGAAGCCATTGGTACTACATAAGAAGGTCTACACTTCATTAAGCTCAAGAACAGTAAAAGCATCATTCTCAACGTCGACCTTTCTAAAGCTTTTGAAAGAGCATGCTAGATGTAACTTCAACTTACCCTTACCCACCTTGGCTTCCCACATTGAGCACGGCCTCACACAAGGGTGTCCATTATCTCCCCTCTTATTTTTCCTCATCATGGAAGGATTAAGTAGGATCATATTTAATTCCCGAGCATACAGGTCATTATTTGGGGTCAAAACGATAGATGTATACTATCTTACTCATATTTTATTTGGCGATGATGTACTAATATTATTAGATGGAGCCATTCATGACACTATTTGTTTCAAGAATATTATGTCCCTCCTTTGTAAAGCTACAAAAATGATGCCCAATTACAATATATCTACCATTATGCCTATATGATGTTCAGTAAATGAAAAAGATATGCTCTACAACAATTTCAATTCACTCAACTAGACATTGAAGTCAGCCTCAAGTATGTCGGCTTCATACTCAAACGAAATGATTATCGTATAGCAGATTGGTATTGGCTCATTGAAAAAATTGAATGATGCATCAGCATTTGGCATGAGAGATGGCTATCTAGAGCAGGTAGATTAGTACTATAGGCTATATGTGGTTGGCTCTGGCCTCGATACCAAAAGGCATCACCAAGGCTATATGTGGA
>APFE030695419.1:0-22077 GCA_000404065.3 Pinus taeda | reverse complement strand
TTCAAGGAACGGTGGTGACACCGGAGGGCTCCCACACATTGTAACCATTGTAAAACTGTAATTTGGAAAAGTAAACGGTTTTCAGAGGCACCACCCGGTTTTGGGTCGGGCCTCCTCTATATCGTGTTGTGTTTCTGGTTGCGGTTGTTATTGTTTATGTTGGTTAATAAGAGCTGAACGAATTATAAGATAACAGATATAATCTAAGTTATATGATTGTTAATTATATGTATGGTTTAGCTGTTGATAATTAAAGAGGAAACGCGGTTTAAAGAGTTAAATTGGTGTTGGAAGTCTTGGTTAGGCGTAGTCCGTATATGCCCGAACCCGGCATAAGGCGGTGCCGCACCCCCTTATTACGCAAAAAAAATATAGGGGTGTGACACGCTCGAACGGGTTCACACGGACGCCCTCACCCGACCCGCCCGAATGAGTTCACACGGACGCCCTCACCCGACCCGCCCGAACGAGTTCACACGCATGCCCTCAACCGACCCGCCTGAACGAGTTCGCACGCACGCCCTCAAACGACTCACCCAAACGAACGGACAAGGGAGAGCTGGGCAAACAAGCTACACGAATGTGCACAAAGCCAACCTCGGGTCACAACTTAGCATTTTTTGACACGAGCTCGTTTGCCCGGGTGCACCCTCGCCCGACCCGCCTGAACGAGTTCACGCGAACGACCCGCCCTAACGAGTTCGCACGCACGCCCTCAAACGAATCACCCAAACGAATGGACAAGGGAGAGCCAGGCAAATGAGCTGCACGAACATGCACAAAGCCAACCTCGGGTGACAACTTAGCATTTTTTGACACGTGCTCATTCGCCCGGATGCGCCCTCGCCTGACCCGCCCGAACGAGTTCACACGGACGCCCTCGCCCGACCTGCCCTGTCACGCCCCTATATTTCTTTTGCGTAATAAGGGGGTGCGGCACCGCCTTATGCCGGTTTCGGGCATATACGGACTACGCCTAAACTGACTTCCAACACCAATTTAACTCTTTAAACCGTGTTTCTCTTTAATTATCAACAGCTAAACCATTCATATAATTAACTTCCAATTGTATCAGTTAAATTATAACTCGTTCAGCAATTATAAATATCATAAGCACAAACCATAACAATTACCAAAGTCTGCACACGATATGGAGGAGGCCTGACCCAAACCGGGTGGCGCCTCTGAAAACCGTTCGACACTTTAAAAAGTTACAGTTTTACAATTTTACAATGTGTGGGAGCCCTCCGGCGTCACCACCGTTCCTTGAACGTTCGGCCTGCACGACCCACCGGTCGTTTACAACAGTCCCGTTTTCGGGTAATCCGTCAGACCCAACCAACCGTCCAATCAGACTCTCGGCCTGTACCAAACCACCGCAGCGCTTCGTCGTTTCGTCGACTCTGTTGCGCACTTCCTGCGCCTTTGTTCGACAGTTCGACTGCCTGACTCGTTCTGACTTCCGTCGCAGCCCAAGGTGCGTTCGCACCGTTCGTTCGTTCGACCTGTTTCGCCAACCGAAACTACCTTTGGTTACCTCCGAACCCCGTCTATCACATCGTCGCTATGCGCTGTTGTGTGTAGAGCTCTTCGAAGCTCAACCCAAGACCGAATGCCTTAGAGCGATGTAAGATCGAATGAGTTGATGTGTTAAAATGACTCGAGCGCCTCCATACTTATACGGATCCACGCCAAGTATTGAGGGGTGTCGGTTACTCCAAGCCGACCCCCGTTTGAGTGTTCCGCCACCCCAATTCCATGAGCCGATGTGTATATTGGTGATTTTCGCCCCAACTCTCTTGAGGCGACCCCCCATGTCAATTCGGGAGTTGTGTTGTCAACCGTTCGGGGCGGGTCGGCCTATGTTTCATATGGCCGCCCACGCCACGGTATAAGCCAACCTCCCTCTAATCCTGCGCGCTTGATCCTTGTGCTGCCCACGTCGCAATTCCTCGTTGTTCGGTCCTTGTGCTGCCCATGTCGCAAGTCCTCGCTGTTCAGTCCTTTCGCACGTAATCGTCGTTCGCCGGTTGCCATATCGTTCGGGCGGGCACACTCCGTGTCACCCCGCCTATGTGGACCTCTGCCCGGTTAACCTGTCGTTCAAACTGTCGGTCCTCCCGTTCGTGTGTCTATGTAGACCTCCGCCCTGCTGCCCGTGAACCACCTCCGCGGTCCCGGTTATAACTGTTCGTTTAGCGTTTCGGGCGGGTGGGCTCACTATCGTGTCGCCCACCGCCATCGTCCTCCGACGTTCCACCGTGCCAAACTATAATTCTTTCAGGCGCCCATCCTCCGATGTTTGCCCATAGTGCCCGTGTGCCCCCTCCGTTGCACCGGTGAAGATATTCTATCGTGTCGGGCTCTTGAACGAAACCTTGGGTGGGGACGTCGTTCGTCGACGTTCGGGCCGCCCGCTATCGTGCGGAGCGCCCGGTCCTCAGGGCGTTACATCCTCCCCCACCTTATTCCATTGTCATCCTCGACAACCTCCATACCATCGTGCCCTCTTTGGTCCTCCATACCAAGTCGCCCTCCCATTTCGTAATCCTGTGCACGTTCCGAGAGTGTGCATCCCAAACTACACCAAATCGGAAATTAGACATCGATCCGGCTCCTCAATGCTTCAGACCTCCAAGTCACCATGTATGGACCTCCGGTGTAAGTAAACTTATAGTTCGGTCTCTGGTTCAGGTTCGTGGGAACCCCACTTTTCTGCTGACCGAAAGACCACCCTGCTCAATCTCCTTACGGGCTCACTGCCTTGAGCAGCCAACGGTGAGCCCTGCCTCCCGTTTCACTTAAGCCAACCTCGGTGGAGGTGAGTCTGGTGGCTTACCTGCGCCTATCAATTCGGCCCACCTACCAGGGCCTTTTTGTTCTAAATATCGGAGGTACTCCTCCTGAGCTTCCCTCCATGTCTTCAATCTCACGGCGGGTTGAGGTTGTGCCTTTGAACATGCGCACCCTGTCCCTGTTCCCCCGTGCCGATCCTCATCCGGTTCCCTTGGTCTGCTGCTGCAATTTTTCGCCATGTGAGGCCCACCGCAAATCCAGCACTTCAAAGGCTTCTTCTCTTTGGTTTCACCTTGCTTTGATGAGCTCGGTCTGGTCTGCTTCCCCTTAAACTTATCCGTCATCGTGCCTCGTTCAGCCTTGTGAAACTTCCCGTCAACCAGGCCTCTAGAACCATCTCTCCGCTTGTCCTCACGGCATTGTGCTCCCATCTGGTTAACAAAGTCAAGCTCTCCCTGCCCGACTATCACTATTTTTTTCCCAAGGGGCCTTCTCCTTATCTCCTCTTCGACTTGCTTGACTTCCGTCTCCACTCCCGTCTTCCTTTCTCGTAATCGGGCTCTTTCGTCAAAGACCCCTTGGAGATCTAATTCGGTCAAGTGGACTGTTTTGTCAGTCGGGTCATGTTTTGCTTTACAAGTGCACTCACATGTGCACTGTTCCTTGAGTTCACTCAGATCCCTCTGGAGCGTCGAACAAGCCTCTCGAATCTTCATAAGTTCGGTCTGAAATTCGTTCCAACCCAAGTCCCATTTGTCTATGCGTTCCTTTATCTCGGTAGCATCGTGGCTCCCCTCCGGCCTACAAGTCTGCTCCATGATCACCCGGTGATCCACCCTCGGCCATGCGAAACTGCCTTCGAACTTTCCTGCCCCGTTCGACTCTTCATGAGTCATGGCGCCCATGGTCCTTTCGAACACCATCTTCCGTTCGTTTGGTTCGCTGGTCCGACCTGTCACCTGTATTTTCTCTGTCCGGTTCTCCAACCGATATCCGCACCTATTAACTGCCTGAACACCTGTTTACCTGTCAACCGTGCACTCCCCTTCGTCTTCGTCCGCAGACTAAACCCGCTCTGATACCATCTGTCACACCCCTATATTTTTTTTGCGTAATAAGGGGGTGCGGCACCGCCTTATGCCGGGTTCGGGCATATACGGACTACGCCTAAACTGACTTCCAACACCAATTTAACTCTTTAAACCGTGTTTCTCTTTAATTATCAACAACTAAACCATTCATATAATTAACTTCCAATTGTATCAGTTAAATTATAACTCGTTCAACAATTATAAATATCATAAGCACAAACCATAACAATTACCAAAGTCTGCACACGATATGGAGGAGGCCCGACCCAAACCGGGTGGCGCCTCTGAAAACCGTTCGATACTTTACAAAGTTACAGTTTTACAATTTTACAATGTGTGGGAGCCCTCCGGCGTCACCACCGTTCCTTGAACGTTCGGCCTGCACGACCCACCGGTCGTTTACAACAGTCCCGTTTTCGGGTAATCCGTCAGACCCAACCAACCATCCAATCAGACTCTCGGCCTGTACCAAACTACCGCAGCGCTTCGTCGTTTCGTCGACTCTGTTGCGCACTGCCTGCACCTTCGTTCGACAGTTCGACTGCCTGACTCGTTCAGACTTCCGTCGCAGCCCAAGGTGCGTTCGCACCGTTCATTCGTTTGACCTGTTTCGCCAACCAAAACTGCCTTTGGTTACCTCCGAACCCCGTCTATCACATCGTCGCTATGCGTTGTTGTGTGTAGAGCTCTTCGAAGATCAACCCAAGACCGAATGCCTTAGAGCGATGTAAGATCGAATGAGTTGATGTGTTGAAATGACTCGAGCGCCTCCATACTTATACGGATCCACGCCAAGTATTGAGGGGTGTCGGTTACTCCAAGCCGACCCCCGTTTGAGTGTTCCGCCGCCCCAATTCCATGAGCCGACGTGTATATTGGTGATTGTCGCCCCAACTCTCTTGAGCCGACCCCCCATGTCAATTCGGGAGTTGTGTTGTCAACCGTTCGGGGCGGGTCGGCCTATGTTTCATATGGCCGCCCACGCCACGGTATAAGCCAACCTCCCTCTAATCCCGCGCGCTCGATCCTTGTGCTGCCCACGTCGTAAGTCCTCGCTGTTCGGTCCTTGTGCTGCCCATGTCGCAAGTCCTTGCTGTTCGGTCCTTTCGCACGTAATCGTCGTTCGCCGGTTGCCATATCGTTCGGGCGGGCGCACTCCGTGCCGCCCCGCCTATGTGGACCTCCGCTCGGTTAACCTGTCGTTCAAACTGTCGGTCCTCCCGTTCGTGTGTCTATGTAGACCTCCGCCCTGCTGCCCGTGAACCACCTCCGCGGTCCCGGTGATAACTGTTCGTTTGGCGTTTCGGGCGGGTGGGCGCACTATCGTGTCACCCACCGCCATCGTCCTCCGACGTTCCACCATGCCAAACTATAATTCTTTCGGGCGCCCATCCTCCGATGTTTGCCCATACTGCCCGTGTGCCCCCTCCGTTGCACCGGTGATGATATTCTATTGTGTCGGGCTCTTGAACGAAACCTTGGGTGGGGACGTCGTTCGTCGACGTTCGGGCCGCCCGCTGTCGTGCGGAGCGCCCGGTCCTCAAGGCGTTACACGCCCGAACGAGTTCACATGGACACCCTCGCCCGGCCCGCCCGAACGAGTTCACATGGACGCCCTCGCCCGACCCGCCCTTTAACGCCCTGAGGACCGGGCGCTCTGCACGACAGCGGGCGACCTGAACGTTGACGAACAACGTCCCCACCCAAGGTTTCGTTCAAGAGCCCCACACGATAGAACATCATCACCGGTGCAACGGAGGGGGCACACGGGCAGCAAGGGCAAACGACGGAGGTCGGGCACCCGGAAGAATTATAGTTTGGCACGGTGGAACGTCGGAGGACGATGGCGGTGGGCGACACGATAGTGCGCCCACCTACCCGAAACGCCAAACGAACAGTCATACTGGGACCGCGGCGGTGGTTCACGGGCAGCAGGGCGGAGGCCTACACGGACAGACGAACGGAAGGACCGACAGGTTGAACGACTGGTTAACCGGGCGGAAAGTCCACATAGGCAGGGCGACACGGAGTGCGCCCGCCCGAACGACATGGAAAACCGGCGAACGACGATTACGTGCGAAAGAACCGAACAGCGAGGACTTGCGACATGGGTAGCACAAGGACCGAACAGCGAGGACTTGCGACGTGGGTAGCACAAGGATCGAACGCGCGGGATTAGAGGGAGGTTGGCTTATACCGTGGTGTGGGCGGCCATATGAAACATAGGCCGACCCGCCCCGAACGGTTGACAACACAACTCCCGAATTGACATGGGGGTCGGCTCAAGAGAGTTGGGGCGACAATCACTAATATACACGTCGGCTCATGGAGTTGGGGCGGCGGAACACTCAAACGGGGGTTGGCTTGGAGTAACCGACACCCCTCAATACTTGGTGTGGATCCGTATAAGTATGGAGGCGCTTGAGTCATTTCAACTCATCAACTCAAGTTCGATCATTCGCTCTAAGGCACTCGGTCTTGGGTAGCCTTCGAAGAGCTCTTCACACAACAGCGCACAGCGACGATGTGACAGACGGGTTCGAAGTATCTAAGGGCAGTTTCGGTTGGCGAAACAGGTTGAACGAACAAACGGTGCGAACGCACCTTGGACTGCGACGGAAGTCTGAACGAGTCAGGGGTCGAACTGTCGAACGAAGCGTAGGAAGTGCGCAAAAAGGGTCGACGACACGACGAGCGCTGCGGTAGTTTGGTACAGGCCGATAGTCCGATTGGACGGTTGGTTGGGTCTGGCGGATTACCCGAAAACGGGACTGTTGTAAACGACCGGAGGGTCGTGCAGGCTGAACGTTCAAGGGAACGGTGGTGATGCCGGAGGGCTCCCACACATTGTAAACATTGTAAAACTATAATTTGGAAAAGTAACGGTTTTCAGAGGTGCCACCCAGTTTGGGTCGGGCCTCCTCTATATTGTGCGTTGCTTATGGTTGTTACAGTTTATGCTGATTATAATTGCTGAACAGAATTATAATTTAAAATATATAAAAGAGTTGTATGATTGTTAATTATATGAATGGTTTAGCTGTTGATAATTAAAGAGATAACACGGTTTAAAGAGTTAAATTGGTGTTGGAAGTCTTGGTTAGGCGTAGTCCGTATATGCTCGAACCCGGCATAAGGCGGTGCCGCACCCCCTTATTACACAAAAAAAATATAGGGGCGTGACAAATGGTATCAGAGCGGGTTTAACCTATGGACTAAGACGAAGAGGAGCGCACGGTTGACAGGGGAACGAAGTTCAGACAGTTAACAGGTGCGGACATCGGTTGAAGGACCGGACGGGGAAAATACAGGTGACAGGTCGGACCAGCAAACCGGATGAACGAAGGATGGTACTCGAAAGGACAGTGGGCGCAATGGCTCATGAAGAGCTGAATGCAGCAGGTGTCCGTGAGGAGTCGGGTAACCGAGTAGGAAAGTTCGGGGGCAGTTTCGCAGGGCCGAGAGTAGATCACCGGGCGATCATGGAGCAGACTGGTAGACCGGGGAGGAGCCACGATGCTACGGAAGCACAAGAACGCATGGAAAAATGGGACTTGGGTTGGAACAAATTCCAGACCAAAATCATGAAGATTCGGGAGGCTTATTCGACGCTTCAGAGGGAGCTGAGTGAACTCAAGGAACAGTGCACATGTGAGTGCACATGTAAGACAAAACATGACCCGATTGGCAAAACAGTCCACTTGACCGAATTAGATCTCCAAGGGGTCTTTGATGAAAGAGCCCGATTACGAGAAAGGAAGACGGGAGTGGAGACGGAAGTCAAACAGGTTGAAGAGGAGATAAGGAGAAGACTCCTTGGGAAGAAAATAGTGATAGTCAGGCAGGGAGAGCTTGACTTTGTTAACCAGATGGGAGCACAATGCCGTGAGGACAAGCGGAGAGATGGCTCTAGAAACCTGGTTGACGGGAAGTTTCACAAGGCTGAACGAAGCACGATGACGGATAAGTTTAAGGGGAAGCAGGCTGGTCAAAGCAAGGTGAAACCAAAGAAAAGAAGCCTTTGAAATGTTGGGTTTGCGGTGGGCTTCACATGGCGAAAAATTGCAGCAGCAGACCGAAGGAACCCGATGAAGAACAGCACGGGGAAACAAGGACAGGGTGCACATGTGCAAAGGCACCACCTCAGCCCAGCGTGAGGTCGAAGACATGGAGGGAGGCTCAGGAGGAGTACCTCCGATATTTAGAGCAGAAAGGACTCGGCAGGTGGACCGAGTTGATGGACGCAGGTGAGCCACCAGACTCACCCCCGTCGAAGTTGGCTTAAATGAAACGAGAGCAGGGCTCACCGTTGGCTGCTCAAGGAAGTGAGCCCGTAAGGTGATTGAGCATGGTGGTCTTTCAGTCAGCAGAAAAGTGGGGTTCCCACGAACCTGAGCCGGGGACCGAACTGTAAGTTTACTTACACCGGAGGTCCATACATGGTGACTTGGAAGTCTGAAGCATTAAGGAGCCGGATCGATGTCTAATTTCCGATTTGGTGTAGTATGGCATGCACACTCCCGAGACGTGCACAGGATTACGAAACGGGAGGGCGACTTGGTATGGAGGACCAAAGGGGGCACGATGGTATGGAGGTTGTCGAGGACGACAACGGAATAAGGTGGGGGAGGATGTAACGCCCTGAGGACCGGGCGCTCCGCACGACAGCGGGCGACCCGAACGTCGACGAACGACGTCCCCACCCAAGGTTTCGTTCAAGAGCCCGACACGATAGAACATCATCACCGGTGCAACGGAGGGGGCACACGGGTAGTAAGGGCAAACGACGGAGGTCGGGCGCCCGGAAGAATTATAGTTTGGCACGGTGGAACGTCGGAGGACGATGGCGGTGGGCGACACGATAGTGTGCCCACCCGCCCGAAACGCCAAATGAATAGTCATACCAGGACCGCGGAGGTGGTTCATGGGCAGCAGGGCGGAGGCTTACACGGACAGACGAACGGAAGGATCGACAGGTTGAATGACTGGTTAACCGGGCAGAAAGTCCACATAGGCGGGGCGACACGGAGTGCGCCCGCCCGAACGACATAGCAAACCGGTGAACGACGATTACGTGCGAAAGAACCGAACAGCGAGGACTTGCGACATGGGCAGCACAAGGACTGAACAGCGAGGACTTGCGACGTGGGCAGCACAAGGATCGAGCGCGCGGGATTAGAGGGAGGTTGGCTTATACCGTGGTGTGGGCGGCCATATGAAACATAGGCCGACCCGCCCCAAACGGTTGACAACACAACTCCCGAATTGACATGGGGGTCGGCTCAAGAGAGTTGGGGCGACAATCACCAATATACACGTCGGCTCATGGAGTTGGGGCGGCGGAACACTCAAACGGGGGTCGGCTTGGAGTAACCGACACCCCTCAATACTTGGCGTGGATCCGTATAAGTATGGAGGCGCTCGAGTCATTTCAACTCATCAACTCAAGTTCGATCATTCGCTCTAAGGCACTCAGTCTTGGGTAGCCTTCGAAGAGCTCTTCACACAACAGCGCACAGCGACGATGTGACAGACGGGTTCGAAGTATCTAAGGGCAGTTTTGGTTGGTGAAACAGGTTGAACGAACAAACGGTGCGAACGCACCTTGGACTGCGACGGAAGTTTGAACGAGTCAGGGGTCGAACTGTCGAACGAAGCATAGGCAGTGCGCAAAAAGGGTCGACGACACGATGAGCGTTGCGGTAGTTTGGTACAGGCCGATAGTCCGATTGGATGGTTGGTTGGGTCTGGCGGATTACCCGAAAACGGGACTGTTGTAAACGACCGGAGGGTCGTGCAGGCCGAACGTTCAAGGGAACGGTGGTGACGCCGGAGGGCTCCCACACATTGTAACCATTGTAAAACTGTAATTTGGAAAAGTAACGGTTTTCAGAGGTGCCACCCGGTTTGGGTCGGGCCTCCTCTATATTGTGCGTTGCTTATGGTTGTTACGGTTTATGCTGATTATAATTGCTAAACAGAATTATAATTTAACATATATAAAAGAGTTATATGATTGTTAATTATATGAATGGTTTAGCTGTTGATAATTAAAGAGATAACACGGTTTAAAGAGTTAAATTGGTGTTGGAAGTCTTGGTTAGGCGTAGTCCGTATATGCTCGAACCCAGCATAAGGCGGTGCCGCACCCCCTTATTACACAAAAAAATATAGGGGCGTGACACGCCCGAACGAGTTCGCAAGCACGACCTCACCCGACCTGCCCGAACGACCCACCCGAACGACCCGCCCGAACGAGTTCGCACGCACGCCCTCAAACGACTCACCCAAACGAACGGTCAAGGAAGAGCTGGGCAAACGAGCTGCACGAACGTGCACAAAGCCAACCTCAGGTCACAACTTAGCATTTTTTGACACGGGCTTGTTTGCCCAGGTGCGCCGTCGCCCGACCCGCCCGAACGAGTTCACACGGACGCCCTCGCCCGACCCGCCCGAACGAGTTCACACGGAAGCCCTCGCCCAGACCGCCCGAACGAGTTCACATGGACGCCCTCGCCCGACCCGCCCGAACGAGTTCACATGGACGCCCTCACCTGACCCGCCTGAAAGAGTTCACACGCATGCCCTCACCTGACCTGCCCTGTGACGACCTGCGGTTCTGCACGGGCGTGCGATGTGGCGACATGCGGCCCCACCCAGGCGCGCACCCTTCCGACACATAAAAAAACAACAAACCGCGAGCGAACCATGAAGTGCGATAACGCAAGGTAATGGGGAGCTCGCCTATGTATAAGGCAGATTTCCTTATGTTCAGGACGACCATTGGAATAAATCATTTTTGGATGGGCCGACGGTGGATTAAAATGAATGGTGGCGAGTTGTCATGGTTTATGGCGTCGGAGTGGATGGATAGACGCTCCATTGGAGCGTATAAAAATGGACGAGCTGAGGGCATTTGGAGTACAACTCACATCGCTCTCATCATACGAAGGAAAAGTGCGCACTTGAGAGTTAGCACAGCTATTCGCAGCGGATGAGCCCGCCGAGCCGAGCGGAAGGACGAGTTGGGGTTCCGGTAATGTACATCCGAACAGACACAGCTAACCGCAGCGGGTAAACAGCTGAGTCGGGCAAAGGACGGGTGTAGGCCAAGTCGAAGTTCTGGTGGCATAACAGGTTCAGCATTGGTGACCGGGTTGGAGTCGGGCGCGGGTCGCACACGGTATACCCTCCCGCCCAAACGTCGGGTCAGTGCGCACATTGGTAATCGGTTGTGTGTGGGTAGTGGGTCGTGCGCAGGGCGCCAACCTGCCCAACGACACGTGGTTACACTTCATATTATTGCGGTGGAGTTTTGGTGGGCCATCGTGCGGGCGCGCACGGGCGGTCGCCTTCCGGTTGTAGACTTGTAGTGAGTGCGTTGGCGATGGGTCGTGCACAGGGCGCCCACCCGCCCGATGGCACGAAGTTATAACATACATTGTAGTTTGGTGGTGGACCGCCGTGCGGGCGTGCACGGGCGAACGCCCTCCGGTTGTAAGTTATCGTGGGTGTGTTGGCGGTGGGTCGTGCACGGGGCGCCCACCCGCCCGGCGACACGAAGTTAAATTATACATTGTAATTTGGTTCTCGGTGGGTCTCGGCGGACCGCTGTACGGTTGTGCACGGGCGGTCGCCCTCTCGAATTGTAAAAGAAATTGTCATTGTAATAAAAAATGATTTTTATCATATTGCTGTGTTGATTATTATTATGATAATGTTATTATAAAGCATTGTTGATGAATTATGCATGTTGACGTTATAAATTCACAATTGTTACAAGTTGTTAAGGCGTAGTCCGCAAAGATCGTTAATGATGGAACATCTTAATGGCTTAGGCGGTGCCGCACCCGCCCAATTAAGAAAAAAAAGAATTGGGGGCGTGACACGCCCGAGCGACCCACCCGAACGACCCGCCCGAACAAGTTCGCACGCACGCCCTAAAACCACTCACCCAAACGAACGGACAAGGGAGAGTTGGGCAAATGAGCTGCACGAACGTGCACAAAGCCAACCTCGGGTCACAACTTAGCATTTTTTGACACGGGCTCGTTCGCCCGGGTGCGCCCTCGCCCAACCCGCCTAAACGAGTTCACACGGACGCCCTCGCCCGACCCGCCCGAACGAGTTCACATGGAAGCCCTCGCCCGGCCCGCCCGAACGAGTTCACACGGACACCCTCACCCAACCCGTCCGAACAAGTTCACACAGACGCCCTTGCCCGACCCGCCCTGTCACGCCCCTATATTTTTTTTGCGTAATAAGGGGGTGCGGCACCGCCTTATGCCGGGTTCGGGCATATACGGACTACGCCTAACCAAGACTTCCAACACCAATTTAACCTTCTATTAGTGTTATCTTCGTTAATATTCCACGGCTAAACCTTCCTTATAATTAACTTCTAATTATATCAGTTAAATTATAACCTGTTCAGCAATTATAAATATCATAAGCACAAACCATAACAATTACCAAAGTCTGCACACGATATGGAGGAGGCCCGAACCAAACCGGGTGGCGCCTCTGAAAACCGTTCGATACTTTACAAAGTTACAGTTTTACAATAGTTACAATGTGTGGGAGCCCTCCGGCGTCACCACCGTTCCTTGAACGTTCGGCCTGCACGACCCTTCGGTCGTTTACAACAGTCCCATTTTCGGGCAATCTGCCGGAACCAACCAACCGTCCAATTGGACTCTCGGCCTGTACCAAACTACCACAGCGCTTCGTCGTTTCGTCGATTCTGTTGCGCACTACCTACGCCTTCGTTCGATAGTTTGACTTGCCTGACTAGTTCAGACTTCTGTCGTAGCCCAAGGTGCATTCGCACCGTTTGTTCGTTCGACCTGTTTCGCTGTCCGAAACTGTCTTTGGCTACCTCCGAACCCCGTCTATCACATCGTCGCTATGCGATGTTGTGTGTAGAGCTCTTCGAAGCTCAAACCAAGACCGAATGCTTAGAGCGATGTAAGATCGAATGAGTTGATGAGTTGAAATGACTCGAGCGCCTCCATACTTATACGGATCCACGCCAAGTATTGAGGGGTGTCGGTTACTCCAAGTTGACCCCCGTTTGAGTGTTCCGCCACCCCAACTCCATGAGTCGACGTGTATATTGGTGATTGTCGCCCCAACTCTCTTGAGCCGACCCCCATGTCAATTCGGGAGTTGTGTTGTCAACCGTTCGGGGTGGGTCGGCCTATGTTTCATATGGCCGCCCACGCCACGGTATAAGCCAACCTCCCTCTAATCCCGCGCGCTCGATCCTTGTGCTACCCACGTCGCAAGTCCTCGCTGTTCGGTCCTTGTGCTGCCCATGTCGCAAGTCCTCGCTGTTCGGTCCTTTCGCACGTAATCGTCGTTCGCCGGTTGCCATATCGTTCGGGCGGGCGCACTCCATGTCGCCCCGCCTATGTGGACCTCCGCCCGGTTAACCTGTTGTTCAAACTGTCGGTCCCCGTTCGTGTGTCCGTGTAGGCCTCCACCCTGCTACCCGTGAACCACCTCCGCGGTCCCGGTATGTCTGTTCGTTTGGCGTTTCGGGCGGGTGGGTGCACTATCGTGTCGCCCACCGCCATCGTCCTCCGACGTTCCACCGTGCCAAACTATAATTCTTTCGGGTGCCCATCCTCCGATGTTTGCCCATACTGCCCGTGTGCCCCCTCCGTTGCACCAGTGATGATATTCTATCGTTTCGGGCTCTTGAACGAAAACTTGGGTGGGGACGTCGTTCGTCGACATTCGGGCCGCCCGCTGTCGTGCGGAGCGCCCGATCCTCAGGGCGTTACATCCTCCCCCACCTTATTCCGTTGTCATCCTTGACAACCTCCATACCATCGTGCCCTCTTCGGTCCTCCATATCAAGTCGCCCTCCCGTTTCGTAATCCTGTGCACGTTCCGGGAGTGTGCATCACATACTACACCAAATTGGAAATTAGACATCGATCCGGCTCCTCAATGCTTCAGACCTCCAAGTCACCATGTATGGACCTCCGGTGTAACTAAACTTACAGTTCGGTCTCCGGTTCAGGTTCGTGGGAACCCCACTTTTCTGCTGACCGAAAGACCACCCTGCTCAATCACCTTACGGGCTCACTGCCTTGAGCAGCCAACGACGAGCCCTGCCTCCCGTTTCACTTAAGCCAACCTCGGTGGAGGTGAGTCTGGTGGCTCACCTGCGCCTATCAATTCGGCCCACCTACCAGGGCCTTTCTGTTCTAAATATCGGAGGTACTCCTCCTGAGCTTCCCTCCATGTCTTCAATCTCACGCCGGGTTGAGGTTGTGCCTTTGAACATGCGCACCCTGTCCCTGTTCCCCCGTGCTGATCCTCATCCGGTTCCCTTGGTCTGCTGCTGCAATTTTTCGCCATGTGAGGCCCACCGCAAATCCAGCACTTCAAAGGCTTCTTATCTTTGGTTTCACCTTGCTTTGATGAGCTCGGTCCGGTCTGCTTCCCCTTAAAATTATCCGTCATCGTGCCTCGTTCAGCCTTGTGAAACTTCCCGTCAACCAGGCCTCTAGAACCATCTCTCCGCTTGTCCTCACAGCATTGTGCTCCCATCTGGTTAACAAAGTCAAGCTCTCCCTACCCGACTATCACTATTTCTTTCCCAAGGAGCCTTCTCCTTATCTCCTCTTCGACCTGCTTGACTTCCGTCTCCACTCCCGTCTTCCTTTCTCGTAATCGGGCTCTTTCGTCAAAGACCCCTTGGAGATCTAATTCGGTCAAGTGGACTGTTTTGTCAATCGGGTCATGTTTTGCTTTACAAGTGCACTCACATGTGCACTGTTCCTTGAGTTCACTCAGCTCCCTCTGGAGCGTCGAACAAACCTCCCGAATCTTGATAAGTTCGGTCTGAAATTCGTTCCAACCCAAGTCCCATTTGTCTATGCGTTCCTTTATCTCGGTAGCATCGTGGCTCCCCTCCGGCCTACCAGTCTGCTCCATGATCACCCGGTGATCCACCCTCGGCCATGCGAAACTGCCTTCGAACTTTCCTGCCCCGTTCGACTCTTCATGAGTCATGGCGCCCATGGTCCTTTCGAGCACCATCTTCCGTTCGTTTGGTTCGCTGGTCCGACCTGTCACTTGTATTTTCTCTGTCCGGTTCTCCAACCGATATCCGCACCTGTTAACTGCCTGAACACATGTTCACCTGTCAACCGTGTGCTCCCCTTCGTCTTCGTCCGCAGGCTAAACCCGCTCTGATACCATCTGTCACGAAGTGCAGATGTGTATCAGCTTCACACTTCAACCCTGTCACGAACGATCTATTCACCAGCTCCAACCGAGCTCTGATACCATCTGTCACACCCCTATATTTTTTTTGCGTAATAAGGGGGTGCGGCACCGCCTTATGCCGGGTTCGGGCATATACGGACTACGCCTAACCAAGACTTCCAACACCAATTTAAGCTTCTATTAGTGTTATCTTCATTAATATTCCACGGCTAAACCTTCCTTATAATTAACTTCTAATTATATCAGTTAAATTATAACCCGTTCAGCAATTATAAATATCATAAGCACAAACCATAACAATTACCAAAGTCTGCACACGATATGGAGGAGGCCCGACCCAAACCGGGTGGCGCCTCTGAAAACCATTCGATACTTTACAAAGTTACAGTTTTACAATAGTTACAATGTGTGGGAGCCCTCCAACGTCACCACCGTTCCTTGAACGTTCGGCCTGCACGACCCTCCGGTCGTTTACAACAGTCCCGTTTTCGGGCAATTTGCCGGACCCAACCAACCGTCCAATCGGACTCTCGGCCTGTACCAAACTACAGCAACGCTTCGTCGTTTCGTCGATTCTGTTGCGCACTACCTACGCCTTCGTTCGACAGTTTGACTTGCCTGACTCGTTCAGACTTCCGTCGCAGCCCAAGGTGCGTTCGCACCGTTTGTTCGTTCGACCTGTTTCGCTGTCTGAAACTGTCTTTGGCTACCTCCGAACCCCGTCTATCACATCGTCGCTATGCGCTGTTGTGTGTAGAGCTCTTCGAAGCTCAAACCAAGACCGAATGCTTAGAGCGATGTAAGATCGAATGAGTTGATGAGTTGAAATGACTCGAGCGCCTCTATACTTATACGGATCCACGCCAAGT
The DNA here is from genome assembly GCA_000404065.3 of Pinus taeda. NCBI lineage: Eukaryota > Viridiplantae > Streptophyta > Pinopsida > Pinales > Pinaceae > Pinus > Pinus taeda. The sequence continues at coordinate 6,077 of APFE030695419.1, read as the reverse complement.
ATTGAGGGGTGTCGGTTACTCCAAGCCGACCCCCGTTTGAGTGTTCCGCCGCCCCAACTCCATGAGCCGACGTGTATATTGGTGATTGTCGCCCCAACTCTCTTGAGCCGACCCCCATGTCAATTTGGGAGTTGTGTTGTCAACCGTTCGGGGCGGGTCGGCCTATGTTTCATATGGCCGCCCATGCCACGGTATAAGCCAACCTCCCTCTAATCCCGCGCGCTCGATCCTTGTGCTGCCCACGTCGCAAGTCCTCGCTGTTCAGTCCTTGTGCTACCCATGTCGCAAGTCCTCGCTGTTCGGTCCTTTCGCACGTAATCGTCGTTCGCCGGTTGCCATATCGTTCGGGCGGGCGCACTCCATGTCGCCCCGCCTATGTGGACCTCCACCCGATTAACCTGTCGTTCAAACTATCGGTCCCTGTTCGTGTGTCCGTGTAGGCCTCCGCCCTGCTGCCCGTGAACCACCTCCTCGGTCCCGGTATATCTGTTCGTTTGGCGTTTTGGGCGGGTGGGCGCACTATCGTGTCGCCCACCGCCATCGTCCTCCGACGTTCCACCGTGCCAAACTATAATTCTTTCGGGCTCCCATCCTCCGATGTTTGCCCATACTGCCCGTGTGCCCCCTCCGTTGCACTGGTGATGATATTCTATCGTGTCGGGCTCTTGAACGAAACCTTGGGTGGGGACGTCGTTCGTCGACGTTCGGGCCGCCTGCTGTCGTGCGGAGCGCCCAGTCCTCAGTGCGTTACACGCTCGAACGAGTTCACACGCACGCCCTCACTCGACCCGCCCGAACGACCCACCCGAACGACCCGCCCGAACGAGTTCGCACGCACGCCCTCAAAAGACTCACCCAAACGAACGGACAAGGGAGAGCCGGGAAAACGAGCTGCACGAACGTGCACAAAGCCAACCTTGGGTCACAACGTAGCATTTTTTGACACGGGCTTGTTCGCCCGGGTGCGCCCTCGCCCGACCCGCCCGAACGAGTTCACACAGACGCCCTCGCCCGACCCGCTTGAACGAGTTCACACGGACGCCCTCGCCCGACCCGCCCGGACGAGTTCACATGGACGCCCTCGCCCGAATCACCCGAATGAGTTCACACGCACGCCCTCAACCAACCCGCCCAAACGACCCACCCGAACAACCCGCCCGAACGAGTTCGCACGCACGCCCTCAAACGACTCACCCAAACGAACGGACAAGGGAGAGCCGGGAAAACGAGCTGCACGAACATGCACAAAGCCAACCTCGGGTCACAACTTAGCATTTTTTGACATGGGCTCATTCGCTCGGGTGCGCCCTCGCCCGACCCGCCCGAACGAGTTCACACGGACGCCCTCGCCCGACCCGCCCTGTCACGCCCCTATATTTTTTTTGCGTAATAAGGGGGTGCGGCACCGCCTTATGCCGGGTTCGGGCATATATGGACTACGCCTAAACTAACTTCCAACACCAATTTAACTCTTTAAACCGTGTTTCTCTTTAATTATCAACAGCTAAACCATTCATATAATTAACTTCCAATTGTATCAGTTAAATTATAACTCGTTCAGCAATTATAAATATCATAAGCACAAACCATAACAATTACCAAAGTCTGCACACGATATGGAGGAGGCCCGACCCAAACCGGGTGGCGCCTCTGAAAACCGTTCGATACTTTACAAAGTTACAGTTTTACAATTTTAAAATGTGTGGGAGCCCTCCGGCGTCACCACCGTTCCTTGAACGTTCGGCCTGCACGACCCACCGGTCGTTTACAACAGTCCCCTTTTCGGGTAATCCGTCAGACCCAACCAACCGTCCAATCGGACTCTCGGCCTGTACCAAACTACCGCAGCGCTTCGTTGTTTCGTCGACTTTGTTGCGCACTGCCTGCGCCTTCGTTCGACAGTTCGACTGCCTGCCTCGTTCAGACTTTCGTCGCAGCCCAAGGTGCGTTCGCACCGTTCGTTCGTTCGACCTGTTTCGCCAACCGAAACTACCTTTGGTTACCTCCGAACCCCGTCTATCACATCGTCGCTATGCGCTGTTGTGTGTAGAGCTCTTCGAAGCTCAAACCAAGACCGAATGCTTTGAGCGATGTAAGATCGAATGAGTTGATGTCCAAATGAGTTGAGCGCTCTCCATACTTATACGAATTCACGCCAACCTTGGAGGGGTGTTAGTTACTCCAAGCCGACCCCCGTTTGAGTGTTCCGCCACCCCAACTCCATGAGCCGACGTGTATATTGGTGATTGTTGCCCCAACTCTCTTGAGCCGACCCCCATGTCAATTCGAGAGTTGTGTTGTCAACCGTTCGGGGCGGGTCGGCCTATGTTTCATATGGCCGCCCACGCCACGGTATAAGCCAACCTCCCTCTAATCCTGCGCGCTCGATCCTTGTGCTGCCCACGTCGCAAGTCCTCACTGTTCGGTCCTTGTGCTGCCCATGTCGCAAGTCCTCGTTGTTCGGTCCTTTCGCACGTAATCGTCGTTCGCCGGTTGCCATATCGTTCGGGCGGGCGCACTTCGTGTCACCCCGCCTATGTGGACCTCCGCCCGGTTAACCTGTCGTTCAAACTGTCGGTCCTCCCATTTGTCTGTCCATGTAGACCTCCGCCCTGCTGCCCGTGAACCACCTCCGCGGTCCCGGTGATAACTGTTCGTTTGGCGTTTCGGGCGGGTGGGCGCACTATCGTGTCGCCCACCGCCATCGTCCTCCGACGTTCCACCGTGCCAAACTATAATTCTTTCGGGCGCCCATCCTCCGATGTTTGCCCATGCTGCCCGTGTGCCCCCTCCGTTGCACCGGTGATGATGTTCTATCGTGTCGAGCTCTTGAATGGAACCTTGGGTGGGGACGTCGTTCGTCGACGTTCAGGCCGCCCGCTGTCGTGCGGAGCGCCCGGTCCTCAGGGCGTTACATCCTCCCCCACCTTATTCCGTTGTCGTCCTCGAACAACCTCCATACCATCGTGCCCCCTTTAGTCCTCCATATCAAGTCGCCCTCCCGTTTCATAATCCTGTGCACGTTCTGGGAGTGTGCATCCCATACTACACCAAATCAGAAATTAGACATCGATCCGGCTCCTCAATGCTTCAGACCTCCAAGTCACCATGTATGGACCTCCGGTGTAAGTAAACTTACAGTTCGGTGTCCGGTTCAGGTTCGTGGGAACCCCACTTTTCTGCTGACCGAAAGACCACCCTGCTCAATCACCTTACGGGCTCACTACCTTGAGCAGCCAACGGTGAGCCCTGCCTCCCGTTTCACTTAAGCCAACCTCGGTGGAGGTGAGTCTGGTGGCTCACCTGCGCCTATCAATTCGGCCCACCTACCAGGGCCTTTCTGTTCTAAATATCGGAGGTACTCCTCCTAAGCTTCCCTCCATGTCTTCAATCTCATGCCGGGTTGAGGTTGTGCCTTTGAACATGCGCACCCTGTCCCTGTTCCCCCGTGCTGATCCTCATCAGGTTCCCTTGGTCTGCTGCTGCAATTTTTCGCCATGTGAGGCCCACCGCAAATCCAGCACTTCAAAGGCTTCTTCTCTTTGGTTTCACCTTGCTTTGATGAGCTCGGTCCGGTCTGCTTCCCCTTAAACTTATCCGTCATCGTGCCTCGTTCAGCCTTGTGAAACTTCCCGTCAACCAGGCCTCTAGAACCATCTCTCCGCTTGTCCTCACGGCATTGTGCTCCCATCTGGTTAACAAAGTCAAGCTCTCCCTACCTGACTATCACTATTTTTTTCCCAAGGATCCTTTTCCTTATCTCCTCTTCGACCTGCTTGACTTCCGTTTCCACTCCCGTCTTCCTTTCTCGTAATCGGGCTCTTTCGTCAAAGACCCCTTGGAGATCTAATTTGGTCAAGTGGAATGTTTTGTCAATCGGGTCATGTTTTGCTTTACAAGTGCACTCACATGTGCATTGTTCCTTGAGTTCACTCAACTCCCTCTGGAGCGTCGAACAAGCCTCCCGAATCTTGATAAGTTCGGTCTGAAATTCGTTCCAACCCAAGTCCCATTTGTCTATGCGTTCCTTTATCTCGGTAGCATCGTGGCTCCCCTCCGGCCTACCAGTCTACTCCATGATCACCCGGTGATCCACCCTCGGCCATGCAAAACTGCCTTCGAACTTTCCTGCCCCGTTCGACTCTTCATGAGTCATGGCGCCCATGGTCCTTTCAAGCACCATCTTCCGTTCGTTTGGTTCGCTGGTCCGACCTGTCACCTGTATTTTCTCTGTTCGGTTCTCCAACCGATATCTGCACCTGTTAACTACCTGAACACCTGTTCACCTGTCAACCGTGCGCTCCCCTTCGTCTTCGTCCACAGACTAAACCCGCTCTAATACCATCTGTCACGCCCCTATATTTTTTTTGCGTAATAAGGGGGTGCGGCACTGCCTTATGCCGGGTTCGGGCATATACGGACTACGCCTAAACTGACTTCCAACACCAATTTAACTCTTTAAACCGTGTTTCTCTTTAATTATCAACAGCTAAACCATTCATATAATTAACTTCCAATTGTATCAGTTAAATTATAACTCGTTCAGCAATTATAAATATCATAAGCACAAACCATAACAATTACCAAAGTCTGCACACGATATGGAGGAGGCCCGACCCAAACCGGGTGGTGCCTCTGAAAACCGTTCGATACTTTACAAAGTTACAGTTTTACAATTTTACAATGTGTGGGAGCCCTCCGGCGTCACCACCGTTCCTTGAACGTTCGGCCTGCACGACCCACCGGTCGTTTACAACAGTCCCGTTTTCGGGTAATCCGTCAGACCCAACCAACCGTCCAATCGGACTCTCAGCCTGTACCAAACTACCACAGCGCTTCGTCGTTTCGTCGACTCTGTTGCGCACTGCCTGCGCCTTCGTTCGACAGTTCGACTGCCTGACTCGTTCAGACTTCCGTCGCAGCCCAAGGTGCGTTCGCACCGTTCGTTCGTTCGACCTATTTTGCCAACCGAAACTGCCTTTGGTTACCTCCGAACCCCGTCTATCACATCGTCGCTATGCGCTATTGTGTGTAGAGCTCTTCGAAGCTCAAACCAAGACCGAATGCTTTGAGCGATGTAAGATCGAATGAGTTGATGTCCAAATGAGTTGAGCGCTCTCCATACTTATACGAATTCACGCCAACCTTGGAGGGGTGTCGGTTACTCCAAGCCGACCCCCGTTTGAGTGTTCCGCCGCCCCAACTCCATGAGCCGACGTGTATATTGGTGATTGTCGCCCCAACTCTCTTGAGTCGACCCCCATGTCAATTGGGGAGTTGTGTTGTCAACCGTTCGGGGCGGGTCGGCCTATGTTTCATATGGCCGCCCACGCCACGGTATAAGCCAACCTCCCTCTAATCCTGCGCGCTCGATCCTTGTGCTACCCACGTCGCAAGTCCTTGCTGTTCGGTCCTTGTGCTGCCCATGTCGCAAGTCCTCGCTGTTCGGTCCTTTCGCGCGTAATCGTCGTTCACCGGTTGCCATATCGTTCGGGCGGGCGCACTCCGTGTCGCCCCGCCTATGTGGACCTCCGCCCGGTTAGCCTGTCGTTCAAACTGTCGGTCCTCCCGTTCGTGTGTCCATGTAGACCTCCGCCCTGCTGCCCGTGAACCACCTCCGTGGTCCCGGTGATAACTGTTCGTTTGGCGTTTAGGGCGGGTGGGCGCACTATCGTGTCGCCCACCGCCATCGTCCTCCGAGGTTCCACCGTGCCAAACTATAATTCTTTTGGGCACCCATCCTCCGATGTTTGCCCATGTTGCCCGTGTGCCCCCTCCGTTGCACCGGTGATGATGTTCTATCGTGTAGAGCTCTTGAATAGAACCTTGGGTGGGGACGTCGTTCGTCGACGTTCGGGCCGCCCGCTATCGTGCGGAGCGCCCGGTCCTCAGGGCGTTACACGCCCGAACGAGTTCACACGGACGCCCTCGCCCGGCCCACCCGAACGAGTTCACACGGACGCCCTCGCCCGACCCGCCCGAATGAGTTCACACGGACGCCCTCGCCCGACCCACCCGAACGAGTTCACACGCACGCCCTCACCTGACCCGCCCGAACGACCCACCCTGTCACGCCC
>APFE030695413.1:85235-102420 GCA_000404065.3 Pinus taeda | reverse complement strand
AAGGTTCAATGTGTGAACCAAACATCCAGACCAAAATATATTGGGGTATTTATCCTCAATAATTGCTCCCGCTGCCCTACAATTAGCAACATTATCAGTGATGACTTAGATGACATTGTATGACCCAATACGGTCAATTGTTTCAAGTAATGCTTATGCAATGTTGATGGCGGTCTTGAACTTGTCTGAGTAATCATGTGCAGTTAGAAAGATTGGACCATTAACAAACATAGCAAGAACACTTATCAATGGCTTTCCTTTTACATTTGTCCATCCATCAGATACAATGGACACCCCATGCTCAGTCCAAGCACTTGTCATACTATTCAAAGAATGTGATATTTTTGCTTTTTCATTATCAAGGCCAACGGTTCTTGCCTTGTCATAACCAGGGCTCTTGTATCCTTTAGGGGAATCATTTATGGCCGAAACCATTTCGTGCCAATAAGGTGAGCGAAGAACGTTGAATGGTATCCCACATGCATAGAGAAACCTGTAAACCTTTGAATCCACATCATTCCTACACCCCTCATCAAGGAAATATGATATGGTTCTACGCCTTAAAGATGATGACCCCGTGCCTCCATATCCACTACCTTGGGAGGATGTTGAAGGAGTTCTTTGTGATTGTGAGCTTGGTTCAAAGAAACCCCTTGATTTTTTTGATTTATATTGGGCTTCCTCCTCTTCCCTTATGTATTTGGCTCTATCAGCTGTTGACACCGTTGCACAAGTTTTGATTCCTATTTGTTTGTCTCCATCCCATGGCCTTTTCCCGCAAAGGTGTCTTCTAGCATGGGTGTATGAACCTGTGTAATCAGTGTTGCAATGGGGGCAATGAACTTTAGTGGTTCCACCCCCTCTCCCTGTTTCAGCCCTATGAACATATTTCCACAATGGGGTTTGGTCTTGTTTAGTTTTTTGAGGGTCCTGTTCACCCTCCTCCAGCTCCTCCTCACCGGGGTTTTCACCAATTTGACTTTCTCCAGCTTCTTCATCCCCCTCTTCAATTTGGCCCCTCTGTTTCCTACTCTCCAGCACCATAATAACCATAAAAGGGACCAGGAAGAGGAAAATGCCCAGAAATATAGTCAGGTCCATGGTGTTTGATGTTTGTAGGGTTTTGATTCAAGAATCTGCAAATTAATTTAATTTATTGGGATTAATTAACTTAATTTATTAATTTAATTCAAATTCATAATTCATAATTTTAAAACTCAATAAACTAAATTAAATTGACTAAATTACTACCTAACTAAATTAAACTAGCTAGATTAGCTAAATTACTAAGTTACTTACCTCTGCAGGCTTGCTCCTCGCTCCTCGCTATTCAGCACTTGCTCCTTGCTCCTTCGCTCTTGCTCTTGCTCCTCAGCCAAGCTCAATGGTTTGATAATGAATTTGTTTTATGCCCTTTGGGCTTTTAAAAAAAATTTTTTTTAAATTTAGTTTTTTTTTTACGTCCGCGGATTTTTTTCCGCGTAACTGCTCCCGGTGCGGTTCGAATCGCTCCCGGAGAGATTTTTTAATGCCCGGGAGCGATCGGGAGCGATCGCTCCCCGATCGCTTCTGGGTGCTCCTCAATCGCTTCTGGGCTTAAAATTTCGCTCCGGGAGCGACAGAGCGACCGCTCCCGAAAATGGCAGGGAGCACAATTTTTTTTTTCGGGAGCGGGTTCGGGGGGGGGGGGCGCTCCCCCGCAACTATGGGATGGTGACCACGTCTATTACCTCATAAGGGGAATATCCAGGTCAGTTATGATCCGAGTACCATAATAAAAAAACCTATCTATAATTTTTTTGAGAAGCCTCTCTAATTTTGAAGGGTTTCTTTAATTGGGTACTAGTTCATGCTTGTATAGCGACAATCTATAACAAGAAACAGAGCATGTTGATTTATTAATTCAGCGACTCAGCAGGAAATTCATGACTAAGGAGGCAGAGCATGTTTTTTTGGATAGAGGAGGGTGATATGCAATGAAGCTTGTAGAGCCACAATCAATAAGAAAGTCATCAAAAGGCAAAAGCCAATGCACAATTTCGATACCAGATTTCAAAATACCACTGCCAAGATAAAAAAGAACCTGCTATAGGTTAGGATCAATCATTGTAAATGTATATCAATCCATTGACAGAGCATAGGGCCCAAGGCCACACCTCAAAAACATATAGAACAAGCATAGAGCCTTCTACAATATCTAAGGGAACAACATTTGAATGTGGTCACGAAATAGGAACTACATTCATCATCACCTATGCAACTAACATAGAACCATTTCAAACACCCCTGGACACTAGCATTCATGTTTTGAAATCAAATGCATTTACATAATATAAGATTTCGAGGAATGCATATGCTCCAAGTTAAAACCATAAAAAAAAGGCAGCATGGCAGTTCAATTATGCTCCAATGCAAACATGACCTTGCAAACTACAAACCGTAAATTTGATTACCTGCAAAATAAGAACAATCAAGCCAATCCACTTGCATATGTCAAAGTTTTCTCTAAAAAAGTTTTTTGCTTGGTCAAACTGTCCTGTAGGATCCTTTGGAAAATCCTGTAGATCAAATAAAAACAACATGATAGTTTATACCAAAACATATAAAGCATAAATATCATACGAATGATATGCCTTATTTTTACCAATTATGCGTGTTGTCAACAAAATGCTAAAAATGCATATAACAGCTACACTTACTTCTTCCCAGTTCTTATTGAAGAAAACATCGGCAGTGACTCTTGCCTCAGTTATCAAAAGCAGGCCAACAGATAGCATGTATTGTTATATGTTAAAGAAAGCAAGTAAATACCCTGATATTTAAGTGTATTTAGCATTAAAAGAGGGTGGTCAAGCGTGAAATAAAGATTCCAGAAAACAACTTGTGACAAGTTGACCATGAATAACCGACCTACCTTAAATTGAAAGTCGGCAACTGTTTCTGCCGCTAATTCTAGATTAGAAGTTAAAATAAGGGAATCAACAAACGTTTCAAAGGTCCCCAAATAATAACAACAACACATCATGCTATAATAAAAAATTAAAAATAAGAGGACAATAAGTATAGGGTATAAGGTGTGAGATTCAATTAGAACACATGATATTAAGCAAGACCCCTTCAGTTACCAAGATAGAGTTGCCTTGGAGTCTGGACTCAAATACCTTACAACATATTTATCCTAGTAGGGCTTCGAATCTCTATCTACAGCTGATATGCAAGAACCCTGAAACAGAAAGAAGAGGTCAAATTAAAAGGCAGATTTTAGGCTTGAAAGAGTGTGTGGAGGAGATAGAGGCTGCCACAGGCAGCGTTAAGGTTACTACTGAAGATATTTTTCAATGCCTTGCAACTAAGAAATTTCCTTCCATGGCCTTACTGCTCAGATGGGGACCGACAAAGCTTTAGAGCCACAAAAAAAAAAAAAAAACAAATGATTTCAACCTAAAGGGTAAAGAATGCCACTAAATAAAGTGATTCTAAAGTGCATTCTAGGCTAATTAATAAAGTGCATTCAATCTACGGCAATATTTCGACATGGATTTTGACAGATGTCATTGAGTAACGTTACACGTTTGTTTAGGAGAGAGCTGACAAGTTGCCTTGTTCCTTCCTAATGCTCCGCTTGTACTTTAGCGAACTTGTCCATAAGCTCTTCGTGCCATAGCCAGATCTTTTCGTAGCTCCACCTCTCTTCAAGTCGCAAGGTTGAACCAGCAAGCAGGTCCAGGTCCTTTTCATTTCATCTCCCAGCCCTAGGTTCGTTTCATTTCATTTCCCAGCCTGGATGCAGAAACTAGGAGAACTTAATGGACAAGAAAGACAAAATGAAATACTACATTACCTCAGGCTGAGTGCTCTTACTGGAGTAGTGGCACTGGTACCATTTAGTATACTTGTTTTATCTTTGAATTTCTAATAAATGCTCATTGTTAGACTAATTAGTTGCATAAAGATGCTATGTACTAAAACAATAAGGCTATTCTGTAATAATTGGGGCTAACTGAATTGGCTAAAATTCTTCTGTCTGCATTGCATTTGGCCCGTTGATTCTGTCTGCATTTCATTATGGTGAATATAGAATGGTAGAATGATATTTGTGTTGACAGGGGCATTTTACAGCCCAAGTAGATGGATAGCCAACATAATGTGTGTTTCCACCCCAAACTATGCTAATTATATTATCGTTTGCTTCATTGTACAAGAGATACACAATAAACAGTTTATGTTATTCGCTTCCAGTTCGACTTTGCATCATCTACAGATGGAAGAAGTTGCTTGGTTCCCGAAAGCGACTTTGACAGGCATCTAGTTTGGCCTTGCATCGTCTACAGTAAGTAGCAGCAATGCTTCTGTTTAATTCTGTAATTCTGTAGCAAAACAAGTTTAAAGTTCTTCTTGTGGTTGTCGTGGTCAGGTTTAGCATGTGAGAGACCTCTTCTTGTGGTTGTGATCTCTTTCTTCTGGTATATGTGTAGCTGTCGTTAGCCTTTCCTGTATATACTCAATTGTTGTAGGCCTGCAAAAGATTAAGGCCAACCAACATCTAGTAATGGATTTGATACTCCTGGCTAGCAAAAGATTAAGGATATTGTTGAGATCGAATAAATTGACGAGTCTAATGTATCTGACTATGAACTATTAATTACACTCGCTTGAATCTCTCATTGTGTAGTAACCAGTGATATTGCTATTTACAAGCTAATAGGATAAGATAAAAGAGAAATTGTAGTGAGACTGATAAGCTAACTATCACCTTTGTAAAGGTTTGAAAATATTTGTTCAATATTGTAATCATATTGATATTGATATTTACATATTGATATTCTATGGTGTCACCATTATACATATTCAGGTGTATAACTCCATGGATATATCTAGGAAAGACTGTATAAGATATCTTGAATACCAAAATCATGAGACACTTGAGCAAAAAATCTTGAATACAAAAATAAAAAAATCAAAATACTGAGGCATTTAAGTTTGAATTTGAATTTCTATGAAATCAGTGCTTTGAAAAAATTTGAGATATTTGATAGTATGGATACAATAGCTTGAAAAAACAAATATTAAATCTATACAAATTTCTTTGAAAAAGAGAGATACTTAAATACTTAAAAAGACAAATATTAAATCAGATTTAATTCAGAAACCTAAAATATTTCATATATGCTTAGGGATGCCATCTTGGAGCTAGAGAAACATTCTGGAGCGAGAGAAACATTCTGTTGCAACTCAACACAGAGGAAACTAGATAAAGAAGCTAGGCTAGATAGAACATATTTTAAGAAACAAAAAAATCTTTTAAGAAACAAAAAAATTAAGAGACAGAGTATGCAATCAACACCTTCAAAAATTGGCAGGTGAAACCACCTCAAAATATTATGCAATCAACACTTTAACCCTAACGCGGCTATCACCTAAATCAATCTTATTATGTGAGTAAGTGGTCGAAAGAGCCGGTAACCCCACGTAAAACGAATCAAAACGAGAGCAAGCGGTGGTCACTCTAGGAATTCTGAAAGGTGATTCAAGCGCATTTCCTAGGAAATGAGTGGTTTCAAAACCAGCGAAAAGCTCAGCTTAATAAATAGAAAAAGAGACCTTTTTCTTGTAGCTATGGATAATCAATAAGAAGATAGAATTGGTAACCAATGAATTCTTGTCTTATAAAATATAACCTTAATACCATTCTAAGAAATGCTTATACATATTAAGCAATGGTTCCAAGGCTGCCAACTCCATCGATTTAGAAATACCTAAGAACCATACCAGGGTTCAAATCAACCAATCCCCATTCACGTTGGAAAGAATGGGTTCATTACGCCTCCCATTGCACCGCATGAAACATACCCTCTCCTCTGGTGGCTGTGATGATTAAACGAATGCTTCTACCTAAAATAGTGTTTTAACTTGGTAAACTGTAGCATAGTGGATTAGCTGCTTAATCATGTATATGCTTCTTTTCCTGCCTCCAAAGAATATACTGCATGTTTAAAATGGGATGCGACACTACCTCACTTCTTCTTAGAGCCTCAACTGTTATTCACCATCCACTGTCTCAGATCTTGTGTAGCGAATGGATCCTGTGTTAGTAACTTTTCTCTTGCGTTCAGATAAGAATTTAATGCCAACGAACCCAAGAAGGGCAAGGAAAGATATGGATGGATGGGCTACACGGATGTGACGTTGGGTGTGGGATTTCCAAAGAAATCATGTGGGCTACATGCAAGCCTGAAATGCTTACCATACAACTTTTATAATTTTATTAAACTATTTAATGTTTATTTATATGTGGCTAATAACATAATTTTATACACCAAGCATTGCCATATGTCCAGCAGGCATGTTAACCACTTTGCATATCATATACTTGTGTTCTACACGCTTTTATCAATGTTCCACCAAGGTTCCGGGACGAGGGGGCGAGGGAGCGAGGGGGCGCGGGAGCGGCCTATGCAAAAGCTCCCTACCATTTTTTAGGAAACATGGGGGAGCGTCAGGGTCTTAAAAATTTATAAATATAAAACATAATCTATTAATTGAGTCCACTATGACAATTTGGTTTGAATTGAAAAGTTGCAAAGCATGATCATTGATATGAATATCATTTGACATTATCTAAATTTACAATATCATATAAACTAATAAATTTAAAATTCTAATTTATAATCATACATCAATGATCATACATTATGATTAAAGCTTAAAGTTTAAACCATATTGATGTTCCACTTCCTACTATGAACATTGAATATTGAACAACGAATATTCAATATTGACATAAAATTATAAAAGTAAAGTCTGATACATCATACATCAAGAGTCCAAATTTTATAGAATTATAAAAGATTAAAGTCAAGTCTGATACATCAAGAGTCAAAACTTTATAGAGTGAGAATCTGATAATGGAAATGTGTCTGCAATTCTGCCATAAAGTAAAGAAAAATGGGATAGCACATGAGTAGAGCCACGAATGGAGTGCAAACCTTACATGTAGCAAGAATGGAACCGGTAGCTTGTTGTCCGTTGGCTTAAGTCTTAAATCCTTTGTTTATTGTCAGACAATTAATACGCAGAAACTATATATGCAGACTATTAAATCTAAACAAATAAATGATCCATTTTTTCGCAGAAACTATATATGCCGACTATTAAATCTAAACAAATAAATGATCCACTTCTTCGAGAAACCACTAGTAACTAATCTGAAATAGCACCCAATGAACAATGACTCTGTTCACCTCATCTTACTCCCCAACTAAGTGCAAACACGACTGATTTAAGTGAATCCAATTGTAACGTGCATATGCCATTTTAAATTAGATGATAAGTCACTCTCAAATTTAATTGTGGAACCCTAGGTATCATGTCACTGCAATTATTTTGGTTTGGATTTTTTAGTAGCATTTTCTGGACTAGATGTTGGTGCTTTCAAAAAACACTCTCCACAGCAATAACATGGGTTGGCGGTTTGAGCAAGCAAGGGATGGCAGAGAACAAGGAGAGGGAGATCTGTCTATTCTTGGCCATATCCAGTTCCAGTTGTTAAACCCGTCGATCTAGTTGGTTTAAGAAGGAAGGGGAGCATCTCAGCTTCTTTCCAGCAGTGAATTGTTGGATTAGCTAGTCCAGTGTGCAGTAATCATTTCATCAACATAACCTTGAACTAAACTAAATTTACCCTTAATGTTGTTTATTAATGCACTTGAAAATCTAACTTTCGAAAATGAATAACGATTCTTCTAATCTTATGTTTATAATTGGTTGTAGTTGTTCTAACACTGTGCGTTGTGGGTGATCTCTGATCTGCGCTGAACTGATCTGTGCTGCGCTGTGGGTGATCTCTGATCTGTGTTGAACTGACACTCGAAAATGAATAACGATAGACTATTCAGCCTCAGTGCTCAGCCTAAGTTCACAGACTGTTCAGGCTCGGTTCTTAGTGCTTGTCCTTGTCCTTTAGCAAGAATGAAACAATAGGCACACCCACATCTTTTTGGAAAGTATGTTGAAACATCTAGTCTCTTCAAGGATCTTCAAGGATTTCTGTCAGGTATTTTGCATTTTCTCTGCAATTCTCCATAATCAATTTGTATCCCTCTAGCATCCACAACAATTTTAGCCCAATAAAGCCCAGGAATATGATGCTACAACAATTTTAGGTCAATTGTTGTGAGTAAAGCGCAGGAATATTGTCAATGTTCAGATAATATTTTCAACATTCAGACAATATTTTCAGACTTCAAAGCTGGTTTCCTACTGAATTAGTATGAAAATGAATTTTAACAATGGTAGCATAATTGTTTTGCTACAGAATTAGAGAATTAAACAGAAGCGTTGATGCTACTTATTGTAGACGATGCAAGGCCAAACTAGATGCCTGTGAAAAGTCGAATTGGAAGCGAATAACATAAACTATTTATTGTGTATCTCTTGTAGAGTGAAGAAAACGATAATATAATTAGCATAGTTTGGGGTGGAAACACACATTATGTTAGGTATCCATCTAAGTTAGCTGTAGAATGCCCCTGTCAACACAAATATCATTCTTCCATTCTCTATTCACCATAATGCAATGCAGACAGAATCAACGGGCCAAATGCAATGTAGACAGAAGAATTTTAGCCAATTCAGTTAGCCCCAATTATTACAGAACAATCTTATTGTTTTAGTACATAGCATCTTTATGCAACTAATTAGTCTGACAATGAGCATTTATTAGAAATTCAAAGATAAAACAAGTATACTAAATGGTACCAGTGCCACTACTCCAGTAAGAGCACTCAGCGTGAGGTAATGTAGTATTTCATTTTGTCTTTCTTGTCCATTAAGTTCTCCTAGTTTCTACATCCGAGATGGGAGATAAACTGACCTGGGGCTGGGAGATGAAATGAAAAAGACTTGGACCTACTTGCTGGTTCAACCTTGCGACCTGAAGAGAGGCAGAGCCACGGAAAGATCTGGCTATGGCACGAAGAGCTTATGGATGAGTTCACTAAAGTACAAGCAGAGCATCAAGAAGGAACAAGGCAACCTGTCAGCTCTCTCCTAAACAAACGTGTAACGTTACTTAATGACATCTGTCAAAATGCATGTCGAAATATTGTCGTAGATTGAATGCACTTTATTTAGTAAGCCTAGAATGCACTTTAGAATCACTTTATTTAGTGGCATTCTTTACCCTTTAGGTTGAAATCGTTTGTTTTTTTTTTTGTGGCTCTAAAGCTTTGTCGGTCCCCATCTGAGCAGTAGGGCCATGGAAGGCAATTTCTTAGTTGCAAGGCATCGAAAAATATCTTCAGTAGTAACCTTAACGCTGCCTGTAGTAGCCTCTATTTCATCCATGCACTCTGTCAAGCCTAAAATCTGCCTTTTAATTTGGCCTCTTCTTTCTGTTTCAGGGTTCTTGCATATCAGCTGTAGACAGAGATTCGAAGCCCTACTAGGATAAATATGTTGTAAGGTATTTGAGTCCAGACTCCAAGGCAACTCTGTCTTGGTAACTGAAGGGGTCTTGCTTAATATCATGAGTTCTGATTGAATCTCACACCTTATCCCCTATACTTATTGTCCTCTTATTTTTAATTTTTTATTATAGCATGATGCTTTGTTGTTATTATTTGGAGACCTTTGAAACATTTGTTGATTCCCTTATTTTAACTTCTAATCTAGAATTAGTGGTAGAAATAGTGGCCGACTTTCAATTTAAGTTAGGTCGGTTATTCATGGTCAACTTGTCAAAAGCTGTTTTCTGGAATCTTTATTTCACGCTTGAACACCCTCTTTTAATGCTAAATACGCTTAAATATCAGGGTATTTACTTGTTTTCTTTAACATATAACAATACATGCTATCTGTTGGCCTGCTTTGGATAACTTAGGCAGGAGTCATTGCCGACATTTTCTTCAATAAGAACTGGGAAGAAGTAAGTGTAGCTACTATATGCATTTTTAGCATTTTGTTGACAACACGCATAATTGGTAAAAATAAGGCATATCATTCGTATGATCTTTATGCTTTATATGTTTTGGTATAAACTATCATGTTGTTTTTATTTGATCTGCAAGATTTTCCAGAGTATCCTACAGAACAGTTTGACCAAGCAAAAAACTTTGTTAGAGAAAACTTTGACATATGCAAGTGGATTGGCTTGATTGTTCTTATTTTGCAGGTAATCAAATGTACGGTTTGTAGTCTGCAAGGTCATGTTTGCATTGGAGCATAACTGAACTGCCTTGCTGCCATTTTTTGATGGTTTTAACTGGAGCATATGTATTCTCGAAATCTTATATTATGTAAATGCATTTGAATTCAAAACATGAATGCTAGTGTCCAGGGATGATTGAAATGGTTCTATGTTAGTTGCATAGGTGATGATGAATGTATTTCATATTTCGTGACCACATTCAAATGTTGTTCCCTTATATATTGTAGAAGGCTCTATGCTTGTTCTATATGTTTTTGAGGTGTGGCCTTGGACCCTATACTCTGTCAGTGGATTGATATACATTTAAAATGACTGATCCTAACCTACAGTAGGTTCTTTTTTATCTTGGCAGTGGTATTTTGAAGTCTAGTATCAAAACTATGCATTGGCTTTTGCCTTTTGATGACTTTCTTGTTGATTGTGGCTCTACAAGCTTCATTACATATAACCCTCCTCTATCCAATAGGTCCCAAAAACATGCTTTGCCTCCTTAGTCATGGATTTCCTGCCGATTCGCTGAATTAATAAATCAACATGCTTTGTTTCTTGTTATAGTTTGTCGCTATACAAACATGAACTAGTACCCAATTAAAGAAACCCTTCAAAATTAGAGAGAGGATTCTCAAAAAAATTATCGTTAGGTTTTTTTATTATGGTACTCGGATCATAACTGACCTGGATATTCTACTTATGAGGTAATAGTCGTGGTCACCATCATTTTGCATGTCTTCTTGTGTTGTCTACCGAATGGGACACCAACATAATATTAACCTTTGTTAGAGCTTAAATTCCAGTGGGCGCCAATCAACTTCTTGTCCAACTGTTAATGGAAACTACTCTTCATCTTCTTCATCTCATCCAGACTCCTGCTCTCTTAGCTTACAGTCCCGCCTCTGGAACAATGGGAGAACTGGTCCATATCCAAGCAGAAGCAGTAGGAAGCCTCTGTGCTAAAGTGGAAGCATAGACCTCGGAGGTAGCATAAACATGGGAGGTACCCACACGTATTCTGGTGTCAAGGTTGATGAAGGCGCAAGAGATGAACTCTGGTGTAAAGCTTGATGAAGGCGCACGAGATGAACTGAGCGGTAGATGTAAACGCTGATCGGTCCATCGTATCGAAATGCAACTTAAAGTTGCAGTGTTTCCATATTACTATATCTTCAGACTTGGGTCAACGACAAAGGGGAAGGGGATTGTCGATGCCAACTACGGTTGGGCTGCCCCTGGTTCATTGCATTGAAGGGGCTTGCTTGAGAATATGAAGCAAGGGAAGGGGCAGACCCGAACCAGGCAGAGAAGGCTTACCTAGTGGGGTTACCACCGACCTAACTAAGGCATGGCAGACCAGATTCAAGTACTCTAGAGGACCACTTTCAAGATGATGTTATCGATCAAAGACGGTGAATTAAATCAAAACAGAAAGGCCTTCTCAAACACGACACCAGAGGTCAACTTTCTTAACTGGTTTAAAATCTACCTGTGAGTCTGATGCCTGAATACGTGGTTTCATAACAAAGATGGCCCACGAGCCTCTTCTCATTCACGGTTTCGATGGTTTCATAACAAAGATGGCCCATGAGCCTCTTCTCATTCAGGGTTTCGATCTGACCGATGTATATAACCTCTGAATTGCAGAGTCAATAACACCGCAGGGGAAAAGATGCCCTTCGAGATATGCCTGCATGGAGTGGTTTTATACTGTTCATTGTCTCGGATTCAACTTGATTCCAGTGTCCGCATTCCTAGTCCTATTCATTGTTTTTGGTTGGGAAGAGAATGAAAGCGTTGTGATGCCCATGCTTAAGATCTTGGCTACATATCTGGTTTTGTTCGATGGGGGAAGCCTCTACCTCCTCCATTTGGCTGACTAACTATAGTTTAGTTTCACTTTCATCTTCCATTTTTGGGATCGGAGACGCCGACAACTTTATTTTCATGAGAGGGCGAGGGCGTATAGCAGCGCTTTATTATCAGGACCATCGAGATATTCATGTAACTTTACATGCTCAAGCATTGAAGGAACTTCAGCTTCACTTACAGTGTAAAAATTAGTAAATTCTGAAATACGTAGCTGGAAATGTTTTGAGGATCGACGGGAACAACCTGGTGCCTAGGCCTTAAAATAAAGAAATATAGGGTGCAAGAAATGGTAAATTGAAGAGGGAAAACATGACTTACTAACTTGGTTGCTGTGTATAGGTTGACTGACATGGGCACTGACTTACTCTCTGGCAGAAGAATGTACCGAGGCAAATAACATTTTCACAGTGGAATGTTACAATGATACAATCTAACACGTTCGCTCTAATATCTGGTAGGCGAAGAAGTCGGATTTTGTTTTTCTGTATGGAGTTGTTGCCTTTCCATCTTGTAAATAATACATTTACTCAACAAACAAAAAAAGATTACGTGTGTGAAGCAAATGAGACTTGGATGGTTAATGATAAAATAAACTCTAACATGGTATTGCAATAATATGCAATAATATGTTTCTAATCCGGATGAGCATCCAAGGATTCACTATATATACAAAGGGAAACATGGTAAGCAACATTGCCATGAGCCTTGTTGGGCAAGACAATTCAACTTGCATTCGAAGATTCATTATATACAAAAAAGGAAACGTGGTAAGAAACATTGCCATGAGCCTTGTAGGGCAAGACAATTCAACTTTCATGCACAACTATATAGTGTGATAACTGCCACCTCCAAAAATATTGCTATGCCATTCAATCTGTATAGTGTGATAACTGCCGCGTTCAAAAATATTGCTTTGCCATTCAATGACGGAGAGACAATTCAACTTTCATGCACATCTATATAGTATGATAACTGTCACGTTAAAAAATATTGCTAGGCCATTCAATGACTGAGTCCGTTAACGGTGCAGTTGCACATTACCATCGTTGGCTTTGGTAACTATATTGCCAAGGTGTTCCGAGAGGGAAGAAATCCCTAGTTGCTGTTTTATTGATGAAACATGAATGATTGCTGCGTTATTTATTCAACAAAAAAATCCGCTGCTTTATGTTGGGAATTTCCGGTAATTTCAAACAAAAATCTGAACAGAGAAAATGCTCTGTTTTTGCACATGATCTTTAACACAGGGAAGCAAAAATTGTTTGCTGAGCAGACAGAGTTTTTTACACCCACAAAACAAACTTTGTATTCATTAATAAAACAACTTGTTACAAAAATATCTTCCTTTTAATAGAGGGATTCACCAAGAACTTCTAGTTCCATACAAAAAAAAATTACTCTATCTTCTCCTGAACATACTCTGTTTCTGCTTGCAAAATATTACACTCCTGTGTGTAAAATTACATATATTTATACTGCTGTATATTCCATTAAAAAAAAAACTTACATTCCCTTCGTGCTGCTACACATATTGCATTCAACGAACAATCAACAAAGCTACCCACTCACTACTGTGCGTTACATTATACTTCAATCAACAAAAAACCATCCATGCGCTGCTGTGCTATATTGCATTACAATCAACCAAAAAAAATTTCCACGCTGCCCCTGTTCTTCTATATTCGCACTCCTGTGCATTTTACAATACCTTGGTCAACACTATTGTGTGTTGCATTTCATATTAAAAAAAAATAAAACAAAAACAACATAATGATATTACCATTACTCTTGTGCCATACTCCCGTCAATTTAACAACATTAAAATTAAAACATTTCACCTACAATCTACGAACCAACGTTAATCACATTAATTGTTTTACTGACGGTCAAAATAAAAAACTTTCACTCCACGTCAATTTCATTTGCTGCAGGCCTGTACACAGCTTTAGCTTTAATCAACGGAAATTAGCCAACCTATCAATCGGACGACTGATGCTCAGTCAAACCAAACGAGATTTACGTTTCGGGAAAGAAGTGGTTTTCAAAAAAGCTTGTGGACACGCGTCAAATGGCGTACTGTATCGCTGCCCCTCCGGAGAATACCGTTGCTCGGTGAAAGGCGGTACGATAAAACAGGTGGTTTTGCGGAATTAATTGCGCAGGTGAAATTATTATTTCAACACTCCCCTTTAATTTCCACTGCTGGGTTATCAGTCATACCCAAACATTTCCTCAAAAATTCAAAATTTTTCTGCCCCAATGGTTTAGTCAGAATGTCTGCAACCTGCTCCTGAGTCCTGCAATGTTTTAAGACAATTTTTCCGTTGTTTACCAATTCCCTGATGTAATGAAACCTTGTGTCAATGTGCTTCGTTGTCTTATGAAACACAGAATTCTTGGATAATGCAATAGCTGAGCTATTGTCACAAAAAATCACATTTCCTTTTGTTTGCTCTTGGCATAAACTCCTTAACATTCTTCTCATCAAACTGTTTGACATGCTACTGCTGTAGCTGCCACATATTCTGCCTCTGCTATAGACAACGCTACAACAGGCTGTTTTTTAGAAGCCCATGAAATAGCTCCTGAACCCATGTGAAAAACATAACCGGATGTGCTTTTCCGATCATCTACACTTCCAACCCAATCACTATCAGTGTATCCAATTAAATCTGAACATTCTGAAGCAGTATATAAAATGCCAAATCGTTTAGTACCTTTAACATACCTCAAAATTCTTTTTGCTGCCTGCTAATGTGCTTCTTTTGGCCTCTCCATGAATATGGAAATTAAACTAACAGCATGCATTATGTTCGACCTAGTTGTAGTCAAATACATAAGGTTGCCAACTATGCTCTTGTACAAACTAGGATCAAAATCCTTGCTGCTGTCCTCTTTGCTGAGTTTTAATTCCATTACTGTGTGATTGCTGCTTTGCTGTTGAAGCATAAAATTTTCAGATAAACAGAAATATATATAAAAATACTTTTATTAATAAATGAATTACAGATGATGATGATTTACAATGGGTTGCTTGGCTTATATACCACCATGGGCACCCTTTGGGAAAGGGCATGATCTTATGATTGTGCCCTTTCATTTAACTAAACCTAAAATTAAACAATAACCTAAAATTAACTAATTTTTTACATAACATTGCCTTCCTCTCGAAAGAATGCTTTGTCCTCAAAGCATACGCAATGACAGATGTTGTTGACAAAATGCTTCATTCTCCCATGAAGCGTCTTCTTCGGTAAGTCTTCCCACTTGATTATATATTCCAAAATGATCAAGGTCGCACACTGTAAAAGTTTTTGGATTAATCTCTCAATTTCCGTTTTTGGAGATGTGGATATCGGTATGGCTTTTTCATAGGTCGGTCTTGAAATAATTTTCCATGCTTCTGAATTAGATCTTGCATCTCTGGTGACTCTTCTTTGGTCATATTTGCAGATAACATTTCTAATTGATGACATTGTATTGCATAAGCAGGTGCTCTTCTTCGACTCAGCTTCATCATCTGAGATGATGACACAACATGATTTTCTGGTGCTTGGAATCCATGTAGTTTGTACTTCTAACCTCCCCATTTGAATTTTATAAATTGTTCTTGATGGTTGGCGGCATAAGTACCTAAAGTTCGTAGCCATTGGATGCCTAAGACTACATCTACTCCTCCTAATGGTACCGTGAAGAATGGAGACTCTAATTTAAAGTCTTGAATATGCAAATTGACCTTATGGCATTTCCTCACCTTTTCAATCTTCTTACCATTAGCTATCATCACTTTCATGTTTGGTAAGGGAAATAAAAAGATATTGAGTTTCTTGGCCACAGTCACATCTAGAAAATTGTGTGTGCTTCCAGAGTCGATGAGAACCACTACGTTGTTCTTCTTTATGTGTCCTTTTAACTTTAAGGTCTGAGGTTGTGATATACCTGTCATGGCTGATAATGACACTTGTAGAGTACTTCCGTCATCTAATTCTGGTGAGAATTCTAGGGCGTCTTCTGTTTCTTCTATGTCATAATCTTCACTGTTTGAATCATTGGTTGCTTCATAATTATATAGGTTCTTTGGTTCTTTTCCTTTAGCACATCTATGTTTGGGGTCCCATTTCTCACCACAGCGTTTACATTTACCTTCTTTTATCTTTTGCATTTCCACATTATATTTTTCATCTTCACGACGATGTGGTGGAACATATCTTGTATTATTTGAGTCCACATACTGGGGTATCCTTCGTCTTGCATAAGCTTTTTCCGCTGTTGACCAAAATATTGGTTCGGATTTCTTTTCCGCTGTTTTTGCTTTTCGTCTTGCTACTTCTATAGATGTAATGTCATGCATCTCAAGTTCTGCTTGTAAATGGGATTTAAGTCCTGAGACGTATGATTGAATCAAACGAGATTCTGATAACCCAGGTACTCGTGTTACTAAGGTCTCCCATTCTTGAGTGTATTCATCCACACTTCCTTTTTGTCGTAATTTGATGAGTTTTGAAAAGAATTCTTCTTCCTTTACACCTTGGAATCTTTTGAAGAATGCATCTTTAAATTTTCTCCAGCTAATGACGTGTGTTGTCTTTTTCCACCACATATACCAGTTATATGCTTCTCCTTCCATTTTCATGGATGCATGCCTGAGATTTTCGTCATCGTCATTGATGTCATATATCTCAAAGTATTCTTCTGCTTTATTTATCCATGCAACATTGTTTTTTTCGTTTCCATCGAATTTAGGCATCTCGACTTTTGCCCGTCGCTGGTATGTTGCTACTGGTTGAGCGAAAAAAGGGTGTTGATTGGTAAAGTTATCCCAGAGTTTCTTATTTGTAAAGGCTGTGTTACTCGCTTCTTGGTGGGGTGTCGCTGATTTTTTTGGGGATTAAATTTTGTCATGAGAGTCTATGGACTTAGTTGAATCTGACGAGATGTGTTCTTGATTCTCTTCACCTTCTTTTAGTAGTTGTTCGGGTGTACAATTCGACCTTTTACACAGACTTTTCAGCATTGTTAAGACCTCTCTGATCCCTGCTTCTGTCTGGACATGGTAATTTTCCATCTTTATTTCTATTCGATTCGTCGTATCTTGAAGATTTTTGATTTTGTCTG
>APFE030695413.1:58454-85215 GCA_000404065.3 Pinus taeda | reverse complement strand
TATTTTTCTGAATAAGACTAATTTTATTATCATACAAAAATCAGAAATACATATGAGTTACAATGGGCAAGGCTATGGAAATCTGCCTGGAAGCCCTCTTCTTGCCCTGATTACATTCCCAAAATTGAACGTTATCAAAATTTGGAATACGATAATTTGCCAAAGGCTCGACACATTGACACTGAAGACACAAGGACATTGAACAGACCAAGACACAGACAGACAGACACATAGACAATTACAACCGACACGTTGACATAGATGTTGATGCCGCTTGGCCGAATCATAGACATAAAGATAAAAACATAGAAATGCTCTTGCAGCAGAGGTAACCAAGAGCAAGCTCATTCTTCATCAGTGGCGTAGGGCGCCTCTTCTACTCGACACCCAAATAGGAGAGAATCATCAGAGTCTGAGAGAGGGATGACCGCACCAGAGGGCCCTTCCTGAACCGGCTTGCTAGGACTAGCTAGTGCCATAGGACAGGCTGAGGGGATGCATTCCTTGGCCAGGCGCTCAAGGTCAATTCCAGACCCTCGTCCATGAACCAAATGACTTGTTCCTGCCCGAACAGGATGGCACGCGATGGGGGATTCTTCTTTGCTTTGGCGTTGCCATTCCGGTATGGGCTCTGCCCCATGCACAGGATAGTCTGACCTTGCCTCTGCGTTGAGGCTCTACCTCTGGTGCCCCCTCGCCTGCTACACATTCTCTGCCTTTCCCTTTGTATCGCGAGATTTTCCAATTGCAGTCTCACGCAGGCCGCAGGAGCTGCTTCTGTGCAGAGGACCTGCGCAATTGTAATGCAGTAGCAGGGCCTGCTTTTCCCCGTCTTTGAAACATGCTGAGTGAACTCTGGATCCCTTCCCCCTTCCTCCGCAGAGCGCATCAGGGATTTCATCTTATGCCAAACCATATCCCCTAGATGAACAGGCCCTCCAACGTTAATACCCTCCATTGCACTGATTGCCAAGCAGCTCGCTCAAGCTGAGAGGACTGGCATTAAATTCCTCTGCCATCGGATTTCATGCGAGGTTTTATCATTCCTTGCAGGGTACCGTCTGTCACCTCTGGGCTGCCACCTGCCCACGTGACTGCCCACCCTCTCAACACGTCCCGCCATCACCCGCATCCGGGAGGGTGAGATCCTTCTGCGCCAGAGAAATGCAGTCATTTTTGAGCTTGTCATCATCTAATGTATCCAGAGATCCTGAGAAATATGGAATGCGCTGAGATGCCCCTTGGTTGGCCAATCTATCTGCAACTTTGTTCGTTGTTCTTCTTACGTGCTTGAAGGTTATGCTTTGGGGATTTTGTAGCTTTTCCTCCAGTGATTCCAGTCTACTTAACAACCTCCAGCTAGCGGCCACCTTGACAGCTGGCGTGCCTGCCTGAATTCTTTGAGCGGCTGCAATAAGGATAAGGGAATCTCCCTCTACCTCCAATGGGAAGAAGTGATTTTGCTCTGCAATACATATGCCTGTCCATAGTCCTTCTAATTCGGCTGCGTTGTTGGTGTCTTTGCCTAGAGAACCATAGAATATTTGCATTATTGCTCCTGTGTGACTTTTAAAGATTCCTCCGAAGCCCGCTTGTCCTGGATTTCCTTTGGCTGCCCCATCAAAGTTTAACTTGTAGATGTCATTAGCCGGAGGGGACCAGCTAGTTGGAGAGGTGGTGCTGTAGGAGGATTGGGTGTTGTCCGTCATTAGTGCTAAGAGGTTTAGGTTCCATGCCCTCAGAATCTTGCTTTCCATTGGAGAGTCCAGCAGATCTGCATTTGACCAAGTTCTGATGGCAAGAGTTTCTTGCAGGTTTTTTTTGAGAATCAGCCACAAGGCATCTATTGACTAGGAGGTATTATTGAAGATTCTATGATTTCTTTCCTTCCAAAGAGTCCAATATATAAAGCCTGGTAAGAGGCTCCACAGAAAGTTAAGAAGCTGACTCTTAAAGGGGTTCTTGGGCCATTTTCTTATGTTTTCTGTTATATCCTCTGTCCTGGCTACTGATCTCATATTGCAAGTTTCGACTTTCCTCCATATTTGCGTAGTTAACTGACATGTTTCCGTTAGATGGCTGATTGTCTCAGAGTGAAGGTTGCAATTTGGGCATCTTGATGGCCCTACAAATCCACGCTTAACCAGGTTGTCCCAAGTGAGTATTCTCCTTTTGCTGAGGAGCCATAAGAAGGTAGAAATTTTGGGCCACAGTCCTGGCTGCCAAACCTTTTCCCAGATACGGTCCTTATCTATTTGGTTTTCGGTGTATCTTAGCTGGTGAGCCTCTTTGGCGGTGAATGTTCCTTTAGGCATATGGCCCCACCTATGTCGGTCCTGTTGAGTGGAGTGTCGGATTCTTCTGTATGATAGTTCTTGATCTATATCAGAATATGACTCTCCTAGCCAATCCCTTTGCCAGAGACTGGCTGGCTTCCAGATTCTGAAGTCGTGACTTTCAGATTGTTTCCAGAATTGATAAACATAAGTGAGGTTTTCCTGCTGCATCTGTGCTTGCCAGAGGGGCCTTTGAAATAATGTAGCCAGCTTGGGGAGCTGTTGCCATGAGTCCTCCCAGAATCTTGCCGTAGTACCTGAGTGAATCTCCCAGAAACTGTGGTCTTGAATGAACTTACTGTGGGGTTTGGTTGCGTTCCATATGGGTGATCCTTGTGTAGTGGAGTTGATTCTGATTAAATCATTCCATTGACTGCCCGGTGCATATTTGGCCTGCCATAATTTAGCCCATGGTGAGTTAGGCTTGGTGATCCAGTTCCACCACATTCGAGCACCCATAGTGTTGTTGCTTTGAAGGGGATCTAGGGGATCTCGCAAGCCTAGTCCACCTTCAGACTTGGGTTTGCAGACATCTTGCCAATTGACCAGCGCCCATTTTTTGTTCAAGCCTGATGAACCCCAAAGGAAGTTACGTTGAAGATTGCGAATGGTTTTGAGAACCCACTTTGGGGCTGCCAAGATTGAAAAGAGGTACAGAGGCATGGCCTGTAGGACTGATTTGATCAGAACGAGCCTGCTGGCAATGTTGAGAGCTCGGAAAGTCCAAAGAGAAATTTTAGATTCAAGCTTGTCTAGAAGAGTCTTCCAGGAGGAATGCTTTATTGCAGCAGCTGCTAGGGGAGCCCCTAAGTAGGATGATGGACGCTTGGAGATAGTGAACCCCAGAATTCTGGCTATGTTTCTTTGCGTGGTGGGGGGGGTGTTAAAGAAGTAAAGCTGGGATTTCGAGGCATTGATGGAGGTACCAGATGCGTTGGAGAAAATGGAGAGCAGGGTTTTAAAAACAGAGGCTTCTTGAGAGGAAGGGTGTCCAAATAGCATGGTGTCGTCAACAAACTGCTGGTGAGATTGAGGAGGGAGGCCATGGATAGAGATGCCTTTGAGCGTATGGGAGGAGACAGCTGCCTTTAGCAGTCTGCCAAGCCCTTCAGCCATGAGGACGAATAGGAAAGGCGATAGAGGGTCCCCTTGTCTTATGCCCCGAGATGGCCGGAAGGGAGAGGAAGGAGAACCATTCAACAGGACAGAAAAGCTAGGAGAGGATATCAGATTCATGATCCATCTTGTCCAAGTGAAACTGAATCCAAAAGCCAAAAGCATTTTTTGTATGTAATTCCAACTAAGCTTGTCAAAGGCTTTAGATAAGTCTAGTTTTAGGAGCATACCTGGCTTTTTCAGAAGCTTTAATGAGTGAATCACCTCATTTGATAAGATGATGCCGTCCATGATCTGTCGCCCTTCAACATAACCTGTTTGTTCTGGCGAAATGAGTAATGGAAGGAGAGGTTTGAGCCTATTT
The DNA here is from genome assembly GCA_000404065.3 of Pinus taeda. Lineage (NCBI taxonomy): Eukaryota > Viridiplantae > Streptophyta > Pinopsida > Pinales > Pinaceae > Pinus > Pinus taeda. The sequence continues at coordinate 81,399 of APFE030695413.1, read as the reverse complement.
GCTATGACCTTGGTGATGAGTTTATATATTACATTGCATAAAGCTATAAGTCTGTAATTTTCAGGCTTGCTTGGCTCAGCACGCTTGGGGACTAATGCTATGAAGGTGGTATTGAGGGCCGGGAGAATCCAATGCATACTTCTTGATTCTTCCACTAGTTCCCAGACCTCTTCCTTGATGAGCTCCCAAAATTCGTGGTAGAAGTTGGCTGTAAAGCCGTCCGGCCCAGGGGCTTTGCCGTCCTTGAGCTGGTTCATGGCCTCTTCAATTTCCTTTAGAGATGTGGGCTGCAGCAGTTTGTTGTTGTGCTCCTCTATTATTATTCGAGGAATATGCTGAGTGATGGTTCTAATTTCCACTTCTCTGTTTCCTGCCGGCTCTTTGAGGATATCCTGAAAGTAGTTTGTGAATTCTTTTTCCATGTCTTCGTGGGCTTCAACTCGTTCCCCTTGTTGGTTGTTGATGAAGGTGATGTTGTTGTGCATACGCCTTTGAATAGCTGTTCTATGGAAGAATTTGGTGTTCTTTTCACCTTCTTTTAGCCAGCTGATTCGAGATTTTTGTCGCCAGAGAATTTCTTCTTGTTGCCTCCGTTCTTCAATTTGTTGCCAGAGGATTTTCTCTTGTTGTGACTGTTCCTCTGTCCGGCCTTCTCTGATGATAGCTTGTTGTAGCACTTCCATTTGCTTTTCCAGCCTTTGGCGATTTACCTGTATGTTGCCAAATTGTGCTCGATTCCAATTTTTGAGGACTTGTTTTAAGTTTTTTTAACTTTTGTTGGAATTGATACATTTTGGCTCCCTCTGGCGGCATATAGGACTTCCATGCTTCTTCTACTATTTTCTTAAATTTTGGATTTGTAAGCCAGAAGGCTTCAAATCGGAAGGGCCTATTGCAGTGTGTACCAGGCCGAGACCATTGAAGCATAATGGGCCAGTGGTCCGATCCTCCATGGGGTAAAATTGATGCATTGAAGTCCCCCACTAGATGGATTGCATTGTCTGAGAGGAGGAACCTATCAAGCCTGGAAGCGATATGATGAGTGCCCCTGCGCTTATTAGTCTAGGTGAAGATTCCATTGGTGGTAGGAATGTCCATTAGGTGGTTGTCCTGAATAAAATCTCTGAGTCCTTTGCTATCATTCTCTAGCCTTGTTCTGCCACCTATTTTCTCCTCCAGTGATTGTATGATGTTGTAGTCTCCTCCACTGATCCATAGAGGGAACCTTCTGTTCTCATTTAGAATGGAGATTGTTTCCAGCAGATCCAATTTTTGCTGTATGTTTTGCGGAAAGTATACATTTGAGAGATGCCCATGGATATTAGTGCCGATTAGATGAAAGGATGCTTGAATTAGGAAGTGGGTGGCATGGAAATCATAAAGTGTAAGGATCTGCGGATTCCATAGTATGGCAAGTCCACCCGAAGCCCCTGAGGCATCTACTGACATTGAAGTGCTGCCTGCCCAAATCTTATTTCGAGCTTTTTCCATAGCTGTAGTGCTGCTTTTAGTTTCTTGAAGAAAAACTATGGAAGGTTTTTCTTGTTGAATCAAGTTCTTGATCATCCTGTGTTTTGAGGGGCTGTTGAGTCCTCTCACATTCCAGGAGATGAGCTTCATGGTAACTGAGATGTGGGTTTGTAGTACTTAGTCAACTTAGGGAATCTCCCTGATTCCATAAGTAATTCTCCCACTGCAATGGTTCGCTGAAGATTCGTCTTGCGCCCCCTCTTCTTGGTTTCTTTGAGGTTCTTTTTTCCATCCCATGGGCTTCCCCCCTGTATGCCGAGATTTCTGTTGTGCTGCACCTTGGCTAGGACTCCTTCTAGCCGATCTATTTGCCAGGGAGGTATGGTATTATAATCTTTTTGCTTGCAAGCTGTTTCAAGTTTTAAGATGTCAATACCTTCTAGGATAATGTTCTCCGGATCTTGTTCCATGTTGCTAGGGGCACTTTGCTCGTCCTCCTCCATAGTTTCTTGTAGGCTTAAAGCTAGCGCTGCATCTAAATCCATGGTAGAGGCTTGCTGCTTGGAGTCTAGAACGGATTTCCCTTTGCCAGAAGATGGAGAGCTGGGGTTTGGAGCTACCTTTGAGATGTCTTCCAATGGTGGGAGAGGAGAGTGAAAAGAACCAATATTAAAGGCATGCATGGGGGCAGAGGGATTAAGGGACGAAGAGGGATGAGAAACCGATTCCAAAGGCTCCGTGCTAGGAGGGTCTTGGGTAGCGAGAGGAGGAAATTTGTTCCGTGAGTCTGACCCGACAGTATTTTCAGGGACTGCCTGGTTTTTCTTGGTGTGCCTGTGGCGGTTAGGGATTTTGGTGAAGCCCTCTGAATCGGTCAAGGTTTCATTGAATGAGGCTTTGAATTGCTGATTGAGAGGACAGTCTCTGAAGAGGTGACCATGCACATGGCATTTGCGGCAACGAAAGGGGATGTGTTCATAATCAAGAGTTTGGATCCATTCAAAATCATCATGAAAGAGACTTACCGAATCCGCCAGAGTCTTGGTAAGGTGCATCTGCACGCAGATCCGAGCATAGGATGTATATTTGCGGGTCTTTGTTTCCGTTGAAACTTTGATGAAGGTCCCCAATTTGTTGCCAATGTCCGCAAGTGTTTCTTCCTTCCAATATTCCACCGGGAGGGAGTACATTTGGATCCATACAGGAGCCCAGCTGAAATCTTCTTTATCAGGGTTGAATCATGGCTTCTATTCTGTGAGGTATAATCCTAATGAATTAAAGAAGTATGGGCCACCCTCAAATATCCTGGATTTGTCCTCCACACAGTTGAATATGGCTGTGAAGAAGCCTTTTGGGCCAAGTTGCAGTGTAACTTGTCCTTTGGGTTTCCACTTTGATGCGATCCATCCATTCAAGGCCTTTTCTGTTGGCCAAAAGCCCAGAAATTTCCCGATTAAGGCGTGATCCTGCATGTATTGGATCTCTCCGTTTATTCGATGACTGGGCAGTTCTATCTTGATGCGTTCTGCTACCTTTGGAATGCAAGTAGCCGAGGTCGCCTTTGGCTGTGACGAAGAGGTGTTTTGGTGCTTCTCTGTTTCTGCGTCTGTCTCTTCAGGCTGATCTGCGGGAATCTATTTGTCATTGGTCCTTTGTCCTTCCTGCTCAGATTTTGGGATATTGCCAGAAGGGGTCAGAGGGGTCTTGATCCCATTCGCGCCAGTGGTTGGGGAAGTCAAAGGAGGGGGGGCAGAGCCCGCCCCTCCTGCTGGCTTTGCCATGAAAGGCTCTCAGCAGTGGTTCGACGGCGCGGTGAAGTCCGTCATGTATGATTAGGGTTGCAGGGTTCGGTTAATGGTAGCAAGTGCGCAGGCATTCGTAGCAGTGTTACTCAAGATTGTAGGTGTTAATTTCCTCCTAATCGAAATTTTGATCAATCTAATTAAGTTATATATATTATATATAATATATAATATAATTATATATACATTATATATGTAATATATAATTTAACGTAATATTATATTTCACGCTATATATAATATATATATATATGTGTGTGTGTGTGTGTGTGTGTGTGTATTTAATTAATTAAAATTATATATTATATATAATATAATTATATATATATGTAATATATTATATGTAATTTAACGTAATATATATTGGCGTTAAATATAAAACAGACAGTCACGTCTGTTGGTGGGGGGTCACCTCCGTTGATCATTCAAACAAAAACAAACCTCAAGCGGATATCACTGCAGAGATTACCACGATTTACCATGATGGCAGTCGTAGGTCTTCCAAGCGGTTGCAAATCAGTTGGAAAGCGGATGGGCGGTGGGCAGTTGGAACAGGACGCGAGCGGTGATATAAGATTGATGACCCTACTATTCGAATTATAACAACAGGTTATCCAGATTGCCTCGGCCGGCTATCCCGATTACCAGTGTCGGATATGCAACTTTTCACTGCGGATTACTCTCCTTGGTATGTGATTTAACGGCTTGCAATAGTGACAACAGTGGATGGATGGATGCGTGAACCAGTGTAGGCAAGAGGATTCGACCGCTCTGATACCAGATGAAGCATAAAACTTCCGGATAAACATAAATATATATAAAATGCTTTTATTAATAAATAAATTACAGATGATGATGATTTACAATGGGTTGCCTAGCTTATATACCGCCATGGGCACCCTTTGGGAAAGGGCATGATCTTATGATCGTGCCCTTTCATCTAACTAAACCTAAAATTAACTAATTTTTTACATAACATTGCTGTCATGCATATTAAATCTTTCCAGCACTTCATTGGCATATTTTGCTTGTGAGATAAAAATCCCATTTCCATTTTGTTCTACTTCTATTCCTAAGAAGTATCTCAGCAAACCCATGTCAGTCATTTCAAATTCATCTTTCATGACTACTTTGAAATTTTCAATAAGATATTCATCATTACCTATGAAAATAACATCATCAACATATAACGCAAAAATTAGTATTTTACTATCTTTTTATTTGATGTAGAGGGTGGGTTCTCCCTCACACTTTTCAAATCCTTTTTCCAGTAGATAGGAATCTATCCTACTGTACCACGCTCTTGGTGCTTGCTTCAGCCCATAAAGAGATTTCTTCAATCTGCACACTTTGTGCTCTTGGCCTTTCTTTTCATAGCCTGGAGGTTGTTCAATGTAAACTTCTTCCATTAACACTCCATTTAGGAATGCTGATTTCACGTCCATTTGGTAGACTTTCCACTTGTTTTGTGCTGCTAAGGACAACACTGCTCTCACGGTTTCCATTCTAGCCATCAGTGCGAAAGTTTCCTCATAGTCTCTCCCATACTGCTGCTTATATCCTTTTGACAAAAAGTCTTGCCTTGTGTTTCTCTATTTTGCCTTCAGCATTACTCTTGGTCTTATAAAGCCATTTAACTCCAATGACTTCTTTTCCTTTTGCTAGTTCAACCAAATCCCATGTCTTGTTTCTTTCTATGGCATTGATCTCCTCATCCATAGCTTCTATCCATTTCCTATCCTTAATAGCATCTTCAAAATGAATAGGGTCATCAACATGACAATATAGAGCAAACAAAGAATTCATACCTTCATCATAAATGTCACTTAAATTTATGAACTTCTTGCCTCTTTCATTTGGTGTACAAGTGCTTGAAGAAGCACTTGAATTTCCTCCTTGTGATGTGCTTGGAGAAGCACTTTCATTTCTCCTCAAGGGTGTCTCTTGCTGCCCTTGTGTTGGCGCTATTGTTTGGGGATGTATTTCAGCCATCTCCTCATCATCTTCATCATGTGACAAAGAGCTTTTAACATTCACTGTTTTCTCTATGCTTCCATCCCAAGCTTCCTCCTCAATGAACTGAACATCTCTACTCACAAAAAAATTCTTGGTGGATGGGTTATACAACCTGTAAGCTTTGGATTCCTCATTGTATCTAATGAAAATACATTTTTCCCCTTTGCTGTCCAACTTCTTCCTTAGCTGATCTAGAATGTGTGCATAAGCCACACATCCAAAAACTTTCATGTGGGTGACTCCTTTCTTTCTCCCACTCCATGTTTCTTTCGACACTTTGTTCATGACTGCTTTTGTAGGGCATCTATTCAAGATGTATGCTGCACAGTGTACAGCTTCAGACCAATAATCATTTGGCAAATGCTTTGCTTTTAACATACTCCTCGCCATATCCATGATTGTCCTGTTCTTCCTTTCAGCTACTCCATTTTGTTGTGGAGTGTACCTAGTGGTAAACTATTTGTGAATTCCATTTTCTCTACAAAAACTTAGAAATTCTTTGGAGATATACTCACCTCCTCTATCAGTTCTTAGAACTTTGATATGCAGCCCACTTTGGTTTTCTACAAGTGTTTTGAAATTGCGAAATTTTTCAAACACTTCACTTTTGTTCTTCAAAAAATATACCCAAGTTTTTCTAGTAAAATCATCAACGAATGTTAATATATATTGGATGCCTGCAAGTGATGGAGTTTGCATCGGTCCACATACATTTGAGTGAATGATCTCTAAGGGTGCTTTTTCCCTTATGCTTTTCCCTGATGAAAAAATTTATCTGTGTTGTTTCCCCAAGATACAACCTTCACAAAGGATGTCCAGTTTCTCTATCAATGGTAATCCTCTTACCATTCCTTTTCTACTCAACAAGTTAAGACCTCTAAAGTTGAGATGTCCAAATCTCAAGTGCCGCAACCAATTTTCATCCTTTGGAAAGCCTCTTGTGTAACTGCTGCAATTTCTACTCCATCTTTTAAAACTGCTTTTATCCTAAGAGGGAACATCCTGTTCCTTGTCATCTTCACTTCAACAATACACCGTTTACTGGGTTTTCTATCCATGATGGTGCATACATCATTCTCAAAGAAAACATTGTACACCTTTTGAACAAGCTGTCCAATACTTAAGAGGTTACATTTCATTCTAGGAACATAATAGACATCTGCTATGGTTTTCTTTTCACCTTTCTTCGTTAATATATTTACCTCTCCTTTTCCCATAACAGAAACTTTACTATCAGTTCCAAGTGTGACTTGTGACTTCACACTCTGATAAAACTTAGAAAATAGGGCTATGTTTCCTGTGATATGGTTGCTGCAACTGGAGTCTAGAAACCATATATCATCACTCCTTGTTTCAACCATATTACAAGCTAACAACAAATTATCTTGGCTGATATTTTCTCTAGTGAAATTTTCACTAGATCTATTATTCATATCATGCTGCTTCTTCCTACATTCATTTGCATAATGCCCATACTTTTTACAATAATAACATTGGACATTGGATTTTTCATACCTTTGTCCTTGAGCATGATGTTGTCCACTTTGTTGACTGCAACCTTGGCCTTGGTTCTGATTTGGATTGCTGCCTCTTCCTTGAGTGTTTGCTGGACTGTTTCTTCCACCTCTGTTTTGGCTTCTGCCTCTTCCTCTCTTGTTTCCTTTGCCTTGACCTCTTCCTCTTACAAAGGACATCTGGGTCTTAAAGGCTTGCTCTAGAGATGAGTTTTCATTTCTACTCAATCTCTGCTCGTGTTATCAGTGATGCATGTAGTTCATCAACTGAGAAATTTGTGAGATCCTTTGTCTCTTCTATGGTGGTGACAATCACATCAAAATTTGAGGGTAGAACTCTCAATAGTTTCTCCACAATCCTCGTTTCTTCAAGAATCTCTCCATGAGACCTTATCTGTGTGACCAGACCAATCACTTGTGTGAAGAATGAGTCAATATTATCTGACTCCTTCATGCATAGATTCTCAAAATCTCTCCTTAGCAACTGTAGTTTTGCTGTCTTCACTTTCTCCATGCCCTGATAGGCTGTCTTGAGAGTTTGCCATGCTTCTTTGGATGTCTTGGCTGCTGCCATCCTTGGAAACACAATCTCATGCATTGCTTGATAGAAGAAGAGGAGGGCTTTAGAATCCTTCTTCCTATAGCTCTTCAACAGTTCTTTCTCTACCTGAGTCAAGTTATTAAACTCATTTTCATCTGCTGGTTCTTCAAAACCATCCTCAACAAATTCCCATAAGTCTTGTGAGGCAAACAGGGCTTTCATGGTTATTACCCAATAGTCATAGTTTTTCCCATTAAATTGTGGGAGCTGGGTATTACAGATACCCATGCTAGTGCTGGTGCTGATGCTGGTGCTGGAGCCAGCCATTCTTGCACTCTAAACTATGCTTCAAAATACTTGACTGTGTATTTAAAAATCACTGACTGTCTTCAACAGCAACACAAAAAAAAACTAGCTTGAGAAATACCTTTGAATCTTTCTTGACTGAGTCTTCACTCTGCTGGAGAAGTTGCTGCAACAAGAATCCTTTCTTTAGCTTCTTTGACACCTTCAAAGAGCTTGTCTGCTCAGAAATTTTTTTTTGCTTCCCTGTGTTAAAGATCCTGTGTAAGGTTGTTTTGGAATTTAGTAGAAAATTCCCAACACTTTATTGATGAAACATGAATGATTGCTATGTTTGTTATTCAAAAAAATTCATCTGCAACTAGAATTGAATGGATCTCAAAAACCAACGGAACACAAAAAAAAATGTAAATTCATTGATCCAGATTCTAGAAAAAATACAGGCCTATAAGTACAGGATCTTATCAATTTTGATCCTAACAATCCGTAACATTATTTCAATTTTGATCCTAACAATCCGTAACATTATTTCTATTTTGGTTGTCTAGTCAATTTAATGATTGCAATTTACCTGTCGCATTAGTTATAATTATTATAATGTATCTATGATCTTATGATTTGGACTAGCTTTGAGATATATTGGTCTGAGTTTGATTTTTCCATTTCTTTAAAGTTTTTAAGTTTTCACCCTTGTAATTGTTTGTTTTAAAAAGTATTCTACTCTTTCTCAGTAAGATGTAATTGTTTGTTTTAAAAAATATTCTACTCTTTCTCAGTAAGATGTAATTGTTTATTTTAAAAAATATTCTACTCTTTCTCAGTAAGAGCAGATCGGAGCAGATCAATAGCTTTTGTTGTTCGTAACTATAAAACCAAGACAGTACGAGATGAGTAACTTTTGTTGTTCATAATTGTAAAACCAAGAGAGTACGAGAACCAAGAGATTACCAGAGTACACAAAAGAGTAGCTTTTATTGTTCATAATTGTAAAGAGAGTACGAGAACCAAGAGAGTACCAGAGTACACTTTGTGCTTGATTTAATTTTGACTAGTTTAAAGACTTTAAAATTTAAAGTCATTATCACAAATTAAATTGGTTAGATGAACAACTGATCATTTTAGAGCATTATGTTGTTGTACAAGGCAATTTGCAAAAGACAAGACACATAAGAAACTAAGACTTCGAGAATATATTCCACACTGCATATAAGTAACCAATTACACACGTAACAAGAAAAGACATAATATGATTTCATTTGAAATGCTGCAAGTATGAATGAGCAAAGACATGATATGATTTCATTTGAAATGTTTCAAATATGAATAAGCAAAGACATAATATGATTTCATTTGAAATGTTGCAAAGTAGTAGGAAGTCGGCTTGGAGCTTGATACTGTTCAACTTGAAATAAATTTCACATTTTTCTTTACAAATATAATCTATTTATTTATATTCATCGCAAGTCCTTGCATTGAGTGGGGTAGTTGCTCAAGCAAATGTTGTACAGGGGCAAGGTTTCTCTGCTGTTCATGAAAAGAATATTCGAAACAGAACCACCGGTTGTTTACCCATCCACTAAAGCAAATGCATTAAACTGCTATGCATAACACTGCTTCTTTTGGCATTAACTTTAGGTTCTATACACCATCATGTCATATCCTGAAATCAGAGGACTGGTATCCAATGTCCATGAAGACTAACAAAAAATGCCAAACACATCCAGGTAATGTCGCTGAGGGTGAACCAGAGTCTGCTGGAAGAATCAATTTTCAGTTGATTAAAGGCCAGAACAAGACTTTAATTATTCTTCGTAATACAAATGCACCAAGAAAAATATTGACCTAAAAACTAAATAATGTTGATGACAAGCTTCTCCGTTTGATCCTCATGAATTTGAAGAATTGCAGTGTGCAGCAACCCTACATTCAATTCTTTATTTTATATCTAAGACTTCAGTCCAGTAGCACGACTAATTTTCAGAAACGTGAGATCAACTAGGAATTGTTCTAAACCGTGTTGCTCTTCCAAAATCCAATAAATTACTGCACTTCACATTTATCAATATAGAAAACCAGTCTAAGACACTATCCTCCCCATAAAAAATTTTCCACGCTTTTAACCAGGATATAATATAGAAACTTACAGTGGTATCAACCGTCGATGCTTGAAAAACCATAGAAAACAACAAAAAATGATGAGCCCAGTAACTCCAGTTATTATCAGAACCCACTTGAAAGCCTTAGGTTCTTCAAACAGATCGATTGGAATATTCATTCCAAAGACTCCAACTACAACTCCAAATATAGCAACAACAAAAGTTGTAGTTGTGAGCAATATTTCAAACTGTATCAGCTGGTTCTGAACATTATCCTTTTGAGGGACATTCTTAAAAATTAGAAACACCTCAAAATAAAGTCAATAAAATATAAAAGTAATACTACAACCATTCCTAAGTGTACTGAGCCAAACACCTAATAGAAAAGATGCTTATTATCTTGCCAAATTGAAACCCCTGGCCAAGTGGGGGAATATGAGGCAATGAGGAGAACCTGGAATGGAAGGATTTATGCAATTGAAAGATTCAATACAACCTAAACTCAGACCAAACATTGAGGCTTACAAGTTGAATTTTTATGAAATCCTCTGTATCATCTATATATTCCTTTAAGAACCAAATTGGTAATGTTTTGCAAGAAACGATGCTAAGAAACAAAAGTTTAGATCATAAGATAAAAACATGCCCCATTTGGAACGAAAACAAGCTCTGAAACAGATAACTATTCATGGAGCTAAAATTGTATATTTCAGGGTAAAGAGAAATATGAGAAGAAATAGGCCAAAAATGGTAGGCACTACCTTTTTTGTTATGTGAACTTATACCTTGCATTAATGTAAGACATCTATTAGTTCAAACGTCACAGAGATGGATAGAGCCTGCAGCAAGCACTGGAGCAGAAATAGTACATGCCACCTAATGATCAATGTCAGAAACAATAAATACTGCCAACTGAGCCAACCATCTGATATCTAGTTATGTTGATGTGCATCTTTGTATGTAATGTAAAATGATAAGCATATTGTCAATCTCATTTAATGAGATAAGAGATTTGTCTAGAGAAGAAACTCAGGCACATACCACTTTCAGCAACTACAAGATGGGTTAAATCTGGGTACCTATTAAAGTAAATCAGATCATTCTGTTGATTAAGACAACACCCTCATTCTGATCATCTTAGAAGTTAGAAATAGCTAGCCAGAAAGAACCCCTGAAACAGAAAGAAGAGTCTCTCCTTTTATTCTCATCATCACCTTTCTAATGCCAACAAATTCCTCACGCCTTTCTAATGCCTTCATACTAGAGAAGGTCTGAAGCAATTTCTAATAAACATAAAAGTTCAAGCAAGTCTTGATTAAAGAACAGATAACGGTTCTACTAGTTCTTGGCCATGATATCATAACAATAACTCTTTCAGATATAAAAGATTGTTTTTGATAAATAGGTTTTTAACCTTGATTGAAAATTTAGTTTATTAAAATAGATCACTGGACACTAGCATTCATGTTTTGAAATCAAATGCATTTACTTAATATAAGATTTTGAGGAATACATATGCTCCAAGTTAAAACCGTCAAAAAAAGGCAGCAAGGTAGTTTAGTTATTCTCCAATGCACACATAACCTTGCAGACTACAAACCGTACATTTGATTACCTGTAAAATAAGAACAATCAAGCCAATCCACTTGCATATGTCAAAGTTTTCTCTAACAAAGTTTTTTCCTTGGTCAAACTGTCCTGTACGATCCTCTGGAAAATCCTGCAGATCAAATAAAAACAACATGATAGTTTATACAAAAACATATAAAGCATAAATATCATACGAATGATATGCCTTATTTTTACCAATTATGCGTGTTATCAACAAAATGCTAAAAATGCATATAACAGCTATACTTACTTCTTCCCAGTTCTTATCGAAGAAAACATTGGCAGTGACTCTTGCCTCAGTTATCACAAGCAGGCCAACAGATAGCATGCACTGTTATATGTTAAAGAAAACAAGTAAATACCCTAACACCAGGGCTAGTCATTTTAAATGTATATGAATCCACTGACAGAGCATAGGGCCCAAGGCCACACCTTAAAAACATATAGAACAAGCATAGAGCCTTCTACAATATATAAGGGAACAACATATGAATGTGGTCATGAAATAGGAAATACATTCATCATCACCTATGCAACCAACATAGAACCATTTCAAACATCCCTGGACACTAGCATTCATGTTTTGAAATCAAATGCATTTACATAATATAAGATTTCGAGGAATACATATGCTCCAAGTTAAAACCATAAAAAAAATGCAGCAAGGCAGTTCAACTATGCTCCAATGCAAACTTGACCTTGCAGACTACAAACCGTACATTTGATTACCTGCAAAATAAGAACAATCAAGCCAATCCACTTGCATATGTCAAAGTTTTCTCTAGCAAAGTTTTTTTCTTGGTCAAACTGTCCTGTACGATCCTATGGAAAATCCTACAAATCAAATAAAAACAACATGATAGTTTATACCAAAACATATAAAGCATAAATATCATATGAATGATATGCCTTATTTTTACCAATTATGCGTGTTGTCAACAAAATGCTAAAAATGCATATAACAGCTACACTTACTTCTTCCCAGTTCTTATTGAAGAAAACATCAGCAGTGACTCCTGCCTCAATTATCAAAAGCAGGCCAACAGATAGCATGTACTGTTATATGTTAAAGAAAACAAGTAAATACCCTGATATTTAAGCGTATTTAGCATTAAAAGAGGGTGTTCAAGCGTGAAATAAAGTTTCCAAAAAACAGCTTGTGACAAGTTGACCATGAATAACCGACCTACCTTAAATTGAAAGTCAACAACCGTTTCTGCCGCTAATTCTAGATTAGAAGTTAAAATAAGGGAATCAACAAATGTTTCAAAGGTCCCCAAATAATAACAACAAAGCATCATACTATAATAAAAAATTAAAAATAAGAGGACAATATAGGGTATAAGGTGTGAGAATCAATCAGAACTCATGATATTAAGCAAGACCCCTTCAGTTACTAAGATAGAGTTGCCTTGGAGTTTGGACTCAAATACCTTACAACATATTTATCCCAGTAGGGCTTCGAATCTCTATCTACAGCTGATATGTAAGAACCCTGAAACAGAAAGAAGAGGCCAAATTAAAAGGCAGATTTTAGGCTTGAAAGAGTGCGTGGAGGAGATAGAGGTTGCTACAGGAAGCGTTAAGATTACTACTGAAGATATTTTTCGATGCCTTGCAACTAAGAAATTTCCTTCCATGGCCTTACTGCTTAGATGGGGACCGACAAAGCTTTAGAGCCACAAAAAAAAACAAACGATTTCAACCTAAAGGGTAAAGAATGCCACTAAATAAAGTGATTCTAAAGTCCATTATAGGCTTACTAAATAAAGTGCATTCAATCTACGACAATATTTCGACATGCATTTTGAAGATGTCATTGAGTGACGTTACACGTTTGTTTAGGAGAGAGCTGACAGGTTGCCTTGTTCCTTCCTGACGCTCCGATTGTACTTTAGCGAACTCGTCCATAAGCTCTTCGTGCCATAGCCAGATCTTTTCATGGCTCTGCCTCTCTTCAGGTCGCAAGGTTGAACCAGCAAGCAGGTCTAGGTCCTTTTCATTTCATCTCCCAGCCCCAAGTCCATTTCATTTCATCTCGCAGCCCGGATGTAGAAACTAGGAGAACTTAATGGACAAGAAAGACAGAATGAAATACTACATTACCTCAGGTTGAGTGCTCTTACTGGAGTAGTGGCACTGGTACCATTTAGTATACCTGTTTTATCTTTGAATTTCTAATAAATGCTCATTTTCAGACTAATTGGTTGCATAAAGATGCTTTGTACTGAAACAATAAGGTTGTTCTGTAATAATTGGGGCTAACTAAATTGGCTAAAATTCTTCTGTTTGCATTGCATTTGGCCTGTTGATTCTGTCTACATTGCATTCTGGTGAATAGAGAATGGCATAATGATATTTGTGTTGACAGGCACATTCTACAGCCCAAGTAGATGGATAGCCAACATAATGTGTGTTTCCACCCCAAACTATGCTAATTATATTATCGTTTGCTTCACTGTACAATAAACAGTTTATGTTATTCGCTTCCAGTTCGACTTTGCATCATCTAGAGATGGAAGAAGTTACTCGGTTCCCGCAGGTGACTTTGTCATGCATCTAGTTTGGCCTTGCATCGTCTACAGTAAGTAGCATCAACTACCCCCCTTTTAGAGACTGTCTCGAAAAACAAGATAGAGAGGCAATTTTGGCTTATGAACATGAACTGCATGAAGCGTCACTTAAAGAAATGCATAACATTAGCAACCGTGAAATCTATTTAGACAAAATGGCTAGATCCGCCTCAAACAATATACCCCTAGGATCTATAGGTCTATGGGGGAGATATTTTCTGTATCCATTGGCTCTCAAACTAGCTGAAAATTCCAATTAGGGTTTGGTACAAAACAAAGATGAGAATTTATTTGCGCTTCAATTCAAGTGTTACAACAAATACTCATGACATATTATTCCATGACGAGGATCCTCTAAATGGGCACTTCGAACCTTTGGTTCGTAGGCAATCTACAATTGATTGTACCTTCCAACAACAAACCAACACCTCATATGAACAAATGAACTTATGCAGTAAACAAGATAACATAGAAACACGTCTTCTTCCAAGTAAAGAAGATACAAGTGAAATAAATATATCTTGTAACATAGACACATGTCTTCTTCAAGCTAAAGAAGATACAAGTGAAATAGAGATATCGCGTGCTAACGTTAGGACATCTGATATAGCAAATGCGTCAAATACTGAGGAAGTTGTAATGTTTCATTCAACACATTCCTCAAAGAACAATACTGAAGCACAACTTGAAACAAAATGTGAATCTATTGAAGCTAAATTAAAACCATCTTGTCACTTAAACAAGCACAAGAGAAGTGTATCTTTGCATGTGTTTAAGGACATTGCTCGGAAAAATTTGAAAAGAAAAAAAATAGGCATTGAGTATAACAAAATTACAATGAAACAACAAGTAGTTCTAGAAAACATAGAAGATGTTAGTGAGACACTGAGATTTCGGTCACTTAGAAACATGTCTTCTATGTCTAAGAAACACAATTTGCAATTAGTCTTGCAAAAGCATCACTTATTTCGTGTGAACAATTTCTCGTATCTAATTGGAGACTATTTATTCGATAGTTTATAACTTTTGCTAGATTTTCAATACACATCAGTAGAGCTAAGGAAAGGAACAATAGAGTATTTTAGAGACTGTCTCGAAAAACAAGATAGAGAGGCAATTTTGTCTTATGAACATGAACTGCATGAAGAGTCACTTAAAGAAATGCATAACATTAGCAACTGTGAAATCTATTTAGACAAAATGGCTAGATCTGCCTCAAACAATATACCCCTAGGATCTAGAGGTTTATGGGGAGATATTTTCTGTATCCATTGGCTCTCAAATTGGCTGAAAATTCCAATTAGGGTTTGGTCCAAAACAAAGATGAGAATTTATTTGCACTTCAATTCAAGTTTTAAAACAAATACTCATGACATATTATTCCATGACGAGGATCCTTTGAATGGGCACTTCAAACCTTTGGTTCGTAGGAAATCTACAATTCATTGTACCTTCCAACAACAAACAGACACCTCATATGAAAAAATGAACTTATGCAGTAAACAAGATAACATAGAAACATGTCTTCTTCCAAGTAAAGAAGATACACGTGAAATAAATATATCTCTTGCTAATGCTAGAACATCTGATGTAGCAACCGTGACAAATACTGAGGAGATTGTAATGTTTCATTCATCACATTCCTCAAAGAACAACATTGAAACACAATCTGAAACAAAATGTCAATTTGTTGAAACTAAATTAAAACCATCTTGTCATTTAAACAAGCACAAGAGAAGTTTATCTTTGCATGTGCTTAAGGACATTGCTCGAAAAAATTTGAAAAGGCAAAAAATAGGCATTCAATATAACAAAATTACAATGAAACAACAAGTAGTTCTAGAAAACACAGAAGATTTTAGTGAGACACTGAGAGTTCGATCACTTAGAAACTTGAAAAAACATATTAGACACAACACAAAAATAGAAATTGTAACTTCTTGTCCATTAAGCAAATAGACGAAAAGTTTATCTTTGTGTTTTCTTAAAGGCATTATTCAGAAAAAATGGAAAACACAGAAAATAAGACTTGCATTCAACACAACAACAATGAAACAAGAAATAGTCATGAAAACGTGGACTACAATCCATTTGCAACAAGATCAAAGGATCTTTCAGCACAATCAATGAAATCAGGAAAATCTGGCCTATCGATTCAATCAAGATCAATGAACAAATTAACAGAATCAAAGTTTGATCAAATATATCAAATACAAATAACTGACACACCTATTTTCAATTGTTCATCATGTGGAAGAACGTTTTTCAAAAGAGACATTTTCTTTGTGAAACAAGCAAATCAAACAAGATAAAATAAGATTAGGAAACTATCAACTAGTTTCGAGAATGTTAAATCTCGTGTTGAAAATCACTATATTTGTAAACATTGCAAAAAAGAAATTGAACATGAAACAATCACTAAATATGCAGTTCCTGAACAGATAAGAAGAAACAATGCCACTAGAACACTCACACAACTCACTGAACTAGAAGAAAGACTAGTTGCATTAAGATTGCCCTTCTTGCAAATAAAAGAAATGGGCCTTCGACATAAAAAGCCACAACTAGGCTTAACTGGAGGAGTCATCAATGTCCCCACTAACATTTCTAGAATTCAATCTGCATTGCCTCAAACTATAAAAGACACTGACACGATTTCCGTTGTTCTCAAAAAGAGTTTAAGATTCAAAAGTGCTTATGCATTTGGCCAAGTTCGAGTTCACAAAGTGATGAAAGCATTAAAACAATTATGCAAAAGAATGCTTTACAAGCTCGAGAACGCTACCATAAATGACAATTGAAAAGAGGCATTCCTACAAAACCAAGAGGCATATCAAAGTTCAAGTGAAGCTGAAGATAGCGAACACGATAACCAAGAAAACGATGAACCAACGACAAAAACATTGGTCCATGGATTCATTGATGCACACACTATCCATGACCTTGTAAATAACAAATTAACATTGCACCTGCTATCGGATACATGCCATTAGGAATCTTCAAATATAAGTACTTAGAAGAAATGAGTTTCCCATCGCTTTTCTATGGCAACAAACGCCCAACTGACATCTCCAAAAACTTTACATATCAAAAGATTTGTTACTAGGAAGTGCTGCATAAAAACCACGATTTTTCTTATCATACTACAAACCTGTTTTATAAAGAAATTCACATTATCATAAATCAAGTCTTGAATACAATGTGGATTAGAATTAGAAAAGGATAGTTGAAAGGTAGAAAACTAGTCACAAAAGACGTTAAGTCAAAACCAAACCTAGATCGTATTTTAAATTTTGACATTGGGTACATGGACCTAAAAACAATTCGTACCTCACTTGACTACCACCAGCAAATATGAAACAAACTCTATGCAATGATTCGACAACTAGGGCCGCCCACTTTCTTTGTCTCCTTTAGCAATGCAGAACATCTTTGGGATCCTTTAATGCATGCATTGAGAGACATAAAACAAAACACTAGAAAACCAAACACAAATGAACTCGATGAAAATGAACCTAGCTCATTAATAAGAAACGACCCTGTTACTTGTGTACGTTTCTATAGATCTAGGAGGGACGCACTACATCAATTGATATCTCATGATCACAAGTATTATGGAGAGCTCAATGACCACTTCTATGTAACTAAATTCCAAAACTAGGGCAGTGAAAATGAACATGGTTTAATTTGGATAAAATCTGCACCAATCTATGGTCAAAATACAAACATTGGAGTCGAACAATTCGTTGACAATTACTTGTCAACTAATTCATTCCTACTTGCAAAGGAACTTAGAGCTCTACAACACCATTGTCACACAAAAGGTTGTAGGAAGCATGCAAATTCTAATTGCATATTTAATTTCCCAATACCACCAATGAAAGTAACAAAAATACTTGAGCCTCTTGAATTCGATAGTGATAAAACAAAAGCACATACAAAGCTAATCTTTGAAACAATAAACAACATAAGATACAGTGAAAATGATACATTTGATAGCTTTTTGGCCAACCTTGGACTACTACATAATGAATACATACATGCCATCCAATGTACACTAAATCGAACAACACTCTTATTGCAAATTAATCCAGTTGACACCTAGAAAAATAACTTCGCAAAACACATTCCGAGAATTTGGATTGCAAACACTGATTCCCAATTTGTACTTGACTCATATGCAGCTGCAATGTATTGCAGTTCCTATATGACAAAAGAAGATAAAACACTCACAAGAACATTTAAAAACATACGCGAAGATCATGTGAAAACAAAATCTGATATCCTAAATACCATTAGTTCTTTAGGGAAATCTTTGGTCAACTTGCAACAAATGTCTGCACAACAAGCAGTGCATATTGTGTTATCGCTTCCACTAAACTGTAGTTCACGAAAGTGTGTATTCATTAACACATCTCCTGTCGATGATCGTGCATTTGTTCTTAAAAGAAAAAAGGACCTACAAAAGGAAGTAGATGACTCAGAAGACATAATGTGCCCATCAATTATTGACTACTATGTTCTACGACCTATCGCTATTGAACTTGTATGCTTAGCAGAATTTGTATCTAGTTATACAAAGAAAGGACAAAAACACAGAAAATCAAGTAGACCATATGTCATTCAATCTGTTAGATATAACAAATACAAGGACATTGAAAATCACTGTAGAGAGCAATTAATGTTATACTATCCCTATCAAGTAAGTGAAACTGCAATTAAGCAACATCACACAAGTTGGCAATCTACATATCTTGCATTCGAAGAAATAGTCAGGAAAAATGAACAAAAGTTCAAATTTGTTACAACAACTACATGGGGTGACATAGATGATACAATGCATACAGTAGAAACATAAACTGAACAAATATTCAACATAGATAGTTTGAAATCAAATAAAACAGAAACTATAACATTTAACAAATCGATAGATGACAAATACGAAAACTATGAATTCCAAAATGACTTGGAACATTTCCAAGATATAAAGAAGTTTGCTCTACGATCTACAAGGCCATATGAAATCGTCAAACAACCACATATACTTGAAGACGTAGAGTACTATGAATTAATGCGACAATTAAACACAGAACAAGCAAGCATAGTTACTGATGTTATAAAAAGAAAATTGTACAGACCAGATGAAATGATCTATTTGTTATTAACAGGAGGTGCAGGAATAGGAAAGACACACACAGCTAAGGAAATCTTCCAATCCTTAGTACGCATACATAATGTGGCATTGCCTTATAACTTGTCACAACTAATAGGAATAATCACTGCATACATGGGAAAAGCTGCCTTTGATGCTGGTGGTGTGACATTGCATTTTGCATTCTATTTTCCCTTTAACAAAGCAGATTGCCCCTCACTAAACAATGAAAAATTAGACACATTATCGAAGCATTTCCAACAATTGTGTGTACTCCTCATAGATGAGGCATCACTTGTTGGTGCAACAACACTATATCAAATTGATAAGCGACTCCGACAAATCTTACACACACCAACTTCATACTTTGGTAATGTTGACATGATATTCTCTGGTGATATTTACCGTGCAAACCTAGTTAGAGACTCTCTGATCTTTGAAAACGAAAAAACCAACAAAAACACAATTCCATACAACTTTTGGCCAGAGAAAATAAAATGTTATCAATTACACACAACAATGTGCCAAAAAGACCCATTGTTCATTGATGTACTAAATAGGATGAGATTAAACATGCAAACAAATCAAGATATTGCTTATGTAAACAATAACTGCTATAGGATCGCACCTTTAACCCCAATTTTCCCATACATTTTCTATCAAAACAAATATGTCCATAATCACAATGCAAAAATGCTTTTACTAACAAAGGGGGAACAAATAATGCTCGTTGAAATTGACAACTATGAGATTCCTCGATCGAGTTATTTGCTTTTGATAAAGCAATCTCATTGCCATCAACAATTATAGTTAAAAAAAACATGTTAGTTGAACTATATGCAGGAAATTAGAATACAAACGATGGATTGGTTAATGGTGCTGAAGGGATTTTCAAATCCTATTCATCTAATAACAACAGACCTGACATTATCTAGATAGAATTTTCAGACACAGGAAATGGGAAACAACAAAGAAACAAATTCAAACAACTATATGATATAAATATATTGCCAAATTGGACACCAATCTTTCGAATTGCAAAATCACTAGCAATGTCTCATAACAAATTACAAATTACAATTCGAAAACAATTTCCTATCCAATTAGCCTATGCACGAAAAATACACCGAACACAAGGGTTGACATTAGATCAACTTGCATTTGACCCAACTGGTGTCACAAAACATGGTCTAGTCTACACTGCATTATCACGTGTTAGAACTATGACTCACTATACTTGATTAACAAATTGACACAACAAAACTTCCATGTCAAAAACAAGATAATTAATGAAATGACACGGCTAGAAACAATTGGTGCATGGAAACTAGAATTCACAAAGAAGAAATCTGATAACAAGGATGTTTTATCAATTGCAAGTCTAAACACACGTAGTCTGCGTGCACATCCTAGTGACTTGATTCATCACAATGACTTAACGGACAATATGATTCTCTGTTTTCAAGAAACTCATTTGTACATTCTGCCAATAGACAAAGAATTATTATCATTCAATTTTGCAATTGCACATTATACACATGGAATTCTTACTTGCATAAACAAAAAAATATATATTAAAGCAACAAAGACATTTTGCAGAAACAAACTAGAGCTTACCCTAATTGACATGTACTTTCAACATCTGATTTTCTTAATGAACATTTATGCGACACCATTTGAACAAGTATCCATGACAATACAAATAATTAAGGAAGAAAAATCGCAAACTACATATACTAATTGTGGTTTTTTAGTTTATGCGACACCATTTGAACAAGTATCCACGACAATACAAATAATTAAGGAAGAAAAATCGCAAACTACATATACTAATTGTGTTTTTTTAGTTATTGGTGATTTCAACATTGACATCCAACAACAAACAGCTCGTAGCAAAATCTTTGTACAATTTATGCAAATGGAAAACTTACAACAAATAACAAGCAAACTATCTCCACAACGAAAAACAATAATATACCATATCTGGACAATTTTGCCTATAAAACAGTGTGAAATAAATGTAACATGGGAATATTGGTCCGATCATAGCATATTCTATGCGCTACTACAACTCTAATGACCCTTTTCTGTGTAATCTGCTAAACATGCCATAAAACAAAATCTATGTTTTCCACTTTTTTTTCACTTTTTGTTTTCTCATAGCAAAATCAATGTAGCATTGATATACAAGTTTCTCTACAATTTGCTAAATTTCATATTCGAACAAATTCTATGTTATCCAAGCAATGTCAATCTCCAATGGACATACTAAGAGTCTATGTCTTGCAGCTTCCTTGCAACTACTTTGCGCAAACTAATCTAGGTATGTAACAACACATAGAATAACATTATGCCCATATTTACTATTACATAGAACACATTTTGCTTGTAAACCTAATAGCTTGTACTCATGTGTTGTACAGGTAACTAATATGAAAAGACAACACGAAGAAATTACTGCTACAGAGGCTTGCAGTCTCTCAGAGACTTGCAGCATCTCATAAACTGATAAAAAGTAACTAAATAACCTTTAAATATATTCTTACAAGTTTTATAATATAAACATTATGTTAATTCAGATTCTTTTAATATTGTTCTACAGGCAGAAACATGAAAAGAAATCTGAAATAAGGGCTAACCATCAACTATGCACTCCAATCACAATACAGGAATTGAAAAGCCTGAAACTCGGAACAATATTTCACGGTGACATTCTTGTAATATATAAAAGAATGCTCGATCAAATACACGGAATTCAATTGTTACGTGCTGACCTAGTGGATAGCAAAGGGAATATGGTAATTACACATAATGTACCACATAATCTCATTGCTACTGTTGAAGCCAAACTTGTAGTCGACCAGGGAATTTGTATCAAAGATTTTAAGATCTCTCCCAAAAAAGTTTATGACCATGGAGACTGTACCTGCATCTTAGTTCTACATGATAAAGGCATCGTAGAAACAATCCCAGCCATCTGTACCTAATACACATTTGTACCGATAACCACTATTAACCAACTCACAAACACAACAATTGCATTTGATGTTATGCTCTTAACCTGCAAATGATACCCAAATATAGAATATGCGAAGAAAAGATACCCAGAATAGCAACAATTTTATTATTTAGAGAGTAATGTTCACTTGCCTCTTCGAGGGGGCAACCTCCAATAGAGCAGAGCTCGATTACAAAATAAGACACAATTCTCCTCGCAGGGAGTCTCTATCCTTTATATATGACTCATACATGCAATACCACAGGCCAATACCGTGGTATTACTAATACCATCTACCTAATACTACGACCAATTTGCAACTAACTGTGGTTCTATTATTAATTGCGGATTAACCACTTACAATTATTAATATGGGCTTTATTGACTCTTGAATATGACGTGGTCCCATTACATAGATAAGGGGGTTAGGGTGGGACCCTAACATGCCCACCCCCTTAAGACTAGCCTTGTCCTCAGGGCTGAAGCTGCGGAAACTGCTGCAGAATAGTGGCTGGCTCCCAAGTTGCATCTTCCGGAGAGGTGTCTTTCCATTTGACTAGGACTTCCTTAATCATGCGGTCGTGCAGTTGCTTGACTCGTGTGTCGAGGACCTGTTCTGGTTGAAGCCAGATGGACCCTTCTTCGTCCAATTCCGGTAGACTAGTCTGAATTCTGCAATTGTTCCCAATCACTTTCTTGAGGCACGAGACATAAAAAACTGGATGGATTTTTGCAGTAGGTGGCAAAGCCAACTTGTAGGCCACTTCTCCAATGCGCTGAAGTACTTGATATGGTCCGTAGAATTTGGGAGAGAGTTTCTGACGCCTCTTGTCTTTGAGTGATGTTTGCTTATATGGTTGGAGCCGTAA